>JAOBAT010109301.1:6859-29121 GCA_026413305.1 Hydrozoanthus tunicans
GTTTTGCCCGCGTATGGATAAGTTAAGATTGCCACAAACATTAAGTCTTCCGTAAACTGATAAGTCCGAACACGCTTTTTCAAACTGCTCTGTTCTGTTTTTCACGTCACAGTGACACGAACGGTATCGCCGGATACCGGGATGTACCGGGAGCAAGCTAAGTGTTAATGTGCAGCAGAATATTCGCCAATATGCAGCCGCGCCGTACGAGAAACCTTTCAGAAAGGAGTTTGTTTGAATCTCAATCTCTCACAGTTTAAGTTGTTTGTTTGATCGCTGTCGTCTAAAAAAGCATCAAAAGCTATTTGCGGGGACACCAGTTTTAGTATAGTTTTAATACTTTTGAGATCGGAAATAGTTTTAGGCATTAGATTCTACACTTAAGGCGTATATTAATACAAGGTTACTAGAGTTTTGTCGGCGGCGCAGTGGCCAAGTGGTTGGCGTGTTCGACTCGTAAACTAGGTTCGCGAGTTCGAGCCCCGGTCCGACCACTGTGTTGTGTTTTTGAATAAGACACCTGACCCGACTTGTTCCAGTCGACTCATCTGTATATAAATGAGTACCAGTTCTGCTTGGGTTAGCCTGCGATAGATAAATGTCCTGTCCAGGGGGAGTCAAAGACTCTCATGTGCTTAACAATACAGAAACTCGAGATAAGCGCTGGCCTTATGAGACACTTAGGCTCGAAAAAGGATTAAGCTTACGATGGTTTGAAGTGGTGTATATCTACAGAGGAACTTTTTAAGGTGATATGCAACAAGATTCATGTCAAAGAGGACGATAAGGGTTGCTCCATGTAAGCCTATTCGGCAGACACTAGTGGATAACGGATTCCTACCCTCTGAATGTCGGATTCTTAGACCGTAGGATGCAAAAAAAAAAACGCTAATAACGTAAACATCAAAATGGTACTTCAAAGTTAAAAGGTAATTTAAAAACAAACGTTTTGGACTTATAAGTTCGTCTTCGGGTAAATGAACTGCGGTAAAGAGATTGTAGACTCCTTTGATGCTGGATGCATTCCTTGTTGTGCATAACGGATGCAATATTCAAGTTAAAAGTTTTTCTGGATGCCTGGCCAGTGGATGTCGCCGGGATCCCGATCGCTCTGATGCTCTGGATGTTGGATGCCAGTGCTACAAAGTTATGGATGTCGGATCCTGATCTCTCTGATGCGCTGGATCAGTTCATTGATGCCATTTAAGTGCGGGTGCTGGATGTCTTGGATACGCTTACATAGGGCCAATCAAGAGACCTAAATAAACTTGTTGCCAGTGAAGGAAATAGCCGGAAAAATTACTTAAAACGGTCGAGTTCAATCTTTTCGTTCACCTTTTCACTCCTATATATCTATATGACAGAATCTCTACTTAATAGGATAAAAACCAAAATATTTTCTGTTTTAACAAAGAAGTCTTGTTTTTATCTTCCAAAAGTTTACGCCTATTGTCATCTTAGTTAACCCTTTCAGTCCCAGCGAGTATATCAACATCTAACTTCTCCTAACATAACACATACAAAATAAGTCATTTTGTAAAGAGAAAATGGGTAAAGACCAGAAAACATAAAGATCATCTCTCCCAAAGAAGTTACATGAAAAGGATAAGTAAAAATTGTCGGGAACAATTAATGCTGCTGTAACTAAAATTGTTCTTTAATATAAAATATGTTTTAACCCCATTTCTTGAGGATTTATAAATAAGACACAATACGGAAACTAAAGAAGTGTAAAATAGAACTAAAAGTCACTTTACATAATCAACGTAAGGTGTTGTTTAATCTCCAAATTATTTTTTTCATCATGGACAATTTACAAAACGCGCAAGATGAATGCAAAAGAGCCGCCATCTTCGCACTCGCGTTCTGATCCGTGACACCACAAATTGCAATATCAAGTTGCAATTTTTATCAAAGAAATGCAAGCTTTTTGTAAAAACGGTTAAAAAGGTAAACGCCTTCATGTTTTATTGAATAGTTTTACGAAAACCGAAAGCGACAAAACAGTCCGAACAAGCCTGATTCTTTTGCAGCTTTACGTTGTGACGTCAGACGTCGGCCATTATGGAATTGCCTGGCTCTTTCAATACTCACTATTGTGAGAATATTGACGAGCGAATCGCTTTAAAAATACATTTCTGAAATTCTTAAACATATAAAACATAGTTTTTGTGTGGAGTTTTCCTTTTAGAAAATATATAAGTAATCTAACATATGAGTTTATGACGTCCAAGTTTAAGTTTTTTATGTCTTTCTAAGTACGAAAGGATGTGTGTGGTATTTGAAGACACGTTCACGTGTTGCCATGTTGCGAAAAAAACTTGTCTCATTGCAAACATAATCTTGATTCTCTTTTGCTGTCACTCTAGCCAATGTACAGCAAACATTTATCTGGGCTGAAATTTTCTGAAGAACCCTTAATTGTGTTGTCATGAGATTTGACCTGTTCATCAAAACGAATCAGTGAGGAGACTGCGACTGTGAAAACGACAAACGGCGCCAAAACATGCAGAGTTTTATAACAAGTAAACAAAAAACGCAAATTCAAAGACACTTTGAAAACTATTTAACTTGAAAGTTACACAAAAGAGCGAACAAAGCGTTTACGAGTGACATCGGACACGCTCTAAGTTTAAGTGGCCGGCCATTATCAGAGAATCAGCGAAATACGAACTCATTCATTAATTTATTTTACAAAACAAAGCAAGCGTCTTTAATCATGTTTCAATCCGCTTTGAAAAGTAATAAATTGTAGATAAAACTATGCAAAACATTTAGTATATCAGTCTGTAAAAGCGGTTGTAAAAATATGTCGACGAGCCGAATTTATTCTGCCGTAGTCATGGGTTGATATAAGTTTAAAGTGAGTTAGTTCATGCATTGTTTGAGTTTTTAGAATATACCGATAACCTTTTTTTTAAATTGAAAATTTGTTGAATTAAACAGCAATTAATACACAACAAACTGCTCTGCACAAAGAAGAAAACTCGGCACCACAAAACTGAATAAAAACCTCGGAAACTTACTGCACCGGACGCATTTTCGAAGATCATTGCTTTTAAAAACCTGACGATTAACTCGAACGTGCCTCGCGTTTCTGCGGTTTGTGTATCGATGCCCTTTGTTGACAAGCTCTAAGCCACAAAACTGTTTCTTAAAGTGATAAATGTTTCGCTATAGAAACACGCCAAGTGATAGGTTTAAGAGTTGCAGTTTATTTTCTGTTCTGTTATCAAGGAAAAAATTCCCTTCGGCCGCCCGTTCTTGATGGCTCCAAACCGTCCCATCGACTAGGTAATTAATCAAATCCCGCTTTTATCTTTTTGACTTGCTTGATGTTTCGCTATTCTAATTCGTCTTCTGTTTTCTTTTTAATGTTTGCTTTCAAAGCGTGAAGGAAAACTAAAACAACACTTGAGTGAATGGACTTCCGGCCGAATCAGTGCGTATGGTTATTGTCGACACGGTTGAGTAACTGGAATCAAACTCGGTGACGACCGATCTTGTCATCGGCCTTACGTCAAGGTTTTTCGCTATAAAAATCGCATGCAACTGCCAAAAACGCTGCGGAGAAAGGCTCAAAAGCCGAAATAGAGTCGCTTATTAGTCAAAAAGACCGTCTGCAAATGAATATTGTTCTGTGAAAAATTACAAATGAAAAGAAAAGTTTGTAAATAAGCGTTTTGTATGCACGGAATTAGCTCTTCACAACCACATTAAAGACTCTATTAAAGAATTCATTGTAATTTTGTGCGAATCAAACACAGGTGAAAAGAAACGCCTTAAAAGACGCGAGGTTTTATCACCACAAAGTTCTTTTATACTACAGCATTAGTAACTGCCTGTTTGCGCGTGTATTTTATTCACAAAGTCTGGTTTGCCATTGTGCAACTCTTGTTAGCTGCCGGAAAGAGAAGACGAGCTTATGAATATTTCAAGTTCATAATTAGACTTAATAAGCCGGCTTACCCAAGTTCGTAAACAAAGATAATGTAATCTTGATCGGTAGCCTTTTTGTGACGGAAATGAAGGCAGGTATGTCGCTTCCAGTGACGAATTGCTTTCCGAATCTCTTTCCTCGTCTTCTGGTCTGATGGCAAAATGGAGGATGCGTGTGTTAGCCATGCCACTCGATTACAACAAGTAGTTTATGTCGTAATTAAATTAAAATTGACGGCGAATGGGCCCATTGTTTGACTAATGAAGACAGCATTAACAAATAGCCTAAGATGGCTCCGCCCTCTTAACTTAAGTTGCTTTCTGCAGCAGTAAAATGAACGAGTGAAACCCTTGTTTAATGTCTTAGTGGCTCGGTGTATACACTAGTGAGTTCATTTACTAGTGGGTAATTCGGCGTTCAGCCGTTTAAAAAACTCTGACTGTATGTGCTAGAGCAAAAAGACATGCAATTACAAAAACGCACAACGAAACTAGAAACTTCTAGCTTTGTCCCTAGATTACTACGTTAGATTAATTACCTATCACGAACGCTAACATTCACAAATATCAAAGAAACTACGGCGGCAGTTAACCATTCATGAGTAGGGCAGCAAGATTTTTTGACAGCGAAGTCTCATCTTTACAATAACTTCAACTTCTCAGTTATACCACCTCGGGTAAACCACACGACGCGTGTTGAAAGCAAGTTAAAAGTGCTAAGTTAATTAGTCCAAGTGGAGAAAAGTGTCGGCCATCTTCGAAATTTCATCGCGAACTTCAGCGATTGACTTGTAGGGCGTCTGTTCGTATATTTTGCCAGAGTGGTTCAAATTTAGTCACTTTTATGGTAGATTATAATGTTAAACTGGGATAACCCTTTGATCTTCTTTGCAATTCGCTAAAAGATTCTTATTTGGAATGGATTAAAGACGTCTTTGGATCAGTTGAACGTGAAATCCTAATAAAAGAAACGAACAGACGAGCATACTACCTTGGCCACGGAAAAACGGAATAGTTTCATTCAGTTTTAAGTTGTAATCCTTCAAATTGACTTGAAATGCGGTTTGAAATGAGAGAGCAACACTCTCATGATGTATTTGGCAGACTTTCTGAAGCTGCCGTTAACTGTTAAGCGTCTTATAAATTTGATAGTGACAAACCACACATCGTCAGGGTCACAAATAGCGACTAGCTGTAACACCGCATTTACACTCCATGAAGACAATAAACGATGCATAAGATTTTTCTCAATTATAAAATCTAGAATAAATTAGCAAGAAGCTTACCCAAACTCTTGCTTATCACGTATGGAACAACTCCGTTCGGCCATCTTGCATCTTTGCGCTTTTTAACTGCTCGTCTTTTTCTCACTCTCCCTCCTTGCTGCACGAACGCTCTTGTGTTCGGATCAAGTACAATATCACCTTGGAAAAATGGGTTTCCGTCGAACGATCTCAAACCTAGAATTCAGATTTGCGAGGTTAGAACTCGCGATATTTTTCTCAAGAGAAGCACGATAGTTGTCGATATAATCACATGGAAAAGCTCAACAAGAATCAACGTTAGGAACTGAAGAAATCAATTTTGAAATCGAAGTAGCGACTACTGTGAAGTTCGGTACCACACAAATCGTGAAAGTTGATGTATACATAACGAGCTCAACGGAGCAAAGAAACGAGTAGAATTGAGAGAAAAATTGTATTGCACACCTTGAATTTGCAACACACCTAGGTTAACCTCCCAGGGCTCTTTAAGATGTGTGTCGTGTTTTTGCGCAGTAGCTACATCGTTTGTAGTGTTTGAGGCGTTGGACATAGGCGGTAGAATAGTTTGGGCGATCCCTAACTTGTTTTTCTTTTTCGTATTCGCTTCCTGATCGTGCAGTAACACCGGCACAGCCGATAAATACGAGATTAAAACCAATGCGAGTAGAACTGCAACCTTGTGAATAAACATATCTTTCTTTTGAGAGTTTACCATATCATATCAACAAGCAATCCTCTACGATTCGAGGCAGCTCACCATCACACCAACATCAAAGGCCTCTCTCCGCTTTCACGATTTTAAACTAGTGTGTGATTTAACTCGGGGTGACCAACTTATTTAAACAGTGCTTGGTGGGGATGACGAGGTGGGCGGTTAAACAGGGCTAAATAGATTTAACACCACGTCACTCATTGGGGTTGACTTGCAAACATCATTTGACAGTCAGCCACACTTAAAACACAACACTGCTATAACTTCACTTACGTTTATTTAACATCTAATTGGATCAAACGTGCCACAAAAAAGGATCTACAAAAAATTTTAGTGTTGTAATTTTCAGAGTTTCCCGGAAACCAGTATAGCAATTTCTAAGTTTATCCACTTTCTCGCACACGGGGCAAAGGTTTTAGCCAATTTCCTCCCGGGATTATGTGAATCCGATAAGAACTTACGGATTCAAACTTTAGTCAGTTAATGATATCTGCGGGGTTGCTATTTATTCATTCTTTTGCAGCTCGTAATCTCTCCCCGCGGGAGCCCGACTCTGCGTGAGAGCTTAAAGAGGAACGCTATCCGAAAACTTACACATACTGCAATTAAGGAACCTGGTTTCGTCGCTCTCTTTCCACCTTAACCGGATGAGAAAACGCCGTCCGCCCAAGGTTTATCTGGATTTTGTCAAAACACGTGTTGATATGTCTCTATAGGAATTGACAAGGCTCTCAGAAATTTTCCCTCCTCCAACTTATAGACTAATTAGCAAAGTGTGAAAACGGAAAAGTGGCAAGGAGGACACAATAGAAGCAATTTTAAAATGACTTGGCTGTTTATACTTAACGCTGACAGTTTGTGAGTGGAGAGGCACGCAATAACTTTAGTTGATCAGTTGTAAAGTGTATCAAAATCTTAATATTTTAGCATTCGATAGTAAAATCTTTCAAAAATTCTTTAGGTTTCCGCCTACAAACATGTATTACAAACTATAATGATGAAAGAGTGTTATCGAAATTGTGTGATCTTCCCAGCAGAAACTACGATTGCTCCGAATACTTTAATATCTTAACAAGCATGGAACGCGGGGCACTATTTTTTGATAACGTGTTGATATGTTCTTGAATACGCCCTGCCTACATGCGTAGAATACGAACACACGTGCGGCTAATTGTATTTTGTTGACGACACACGAGTAGTGCTGAAAACATTCTCTCTCGGTCCGTTTGCGTGAAGATTTAGCCATCACTCGGGTCTCTCCCGCGGTCGCTTCTCAGTGTTTTAAGAACACTGCTGTTTGAGCTATCCTGGGAAAAAGCTGGTGAATAAATTTAAGTCACGTAAATTTTGAAGTCCTCCGAAATTTTCCCACAGAAACAACTATATACCTGCTCTTCCGTTTCCGAAGAACAATGACAAACTACACACAACACTTAGCTATAAAAAAGTGTAAAAAGACAGTCATTTCCCTTGAAGACTTGCTGGCTATAGTCAGGTTTTTTATAGAATGTTTAGCCAGTTTTGAACAGGTGAGTTTACCTAGTCGGGTCTAGAGTGTTTTTGCGTTCGAATTCGAACCGAAATGACACAAAGAAATAAAGAAATGGCGAAAAAAACACTCAACTTGCGAGACCGGTAAAATGGATAAGATCAAAACAATTCTCTCCCCCTATAAACATTCTTTCAAAACAATTTTTAACGTTTGTTTTCTTTCTCTTCTCTTGTGACTACAACTAGTGGTTCTAAATTATGTTTTGTTATGTTTATTACGAAGAAGAATTTCGTCATCAGCTGCGCAAAATCGCTACAGTAACAAATAAATATTAACTCACATGGAGCTAACAGCACATATATTCTCCTGTTCTATTTCCTTGGCGAACCGTGAAAAACAAATACTTGGCAAATATTTGACTTTTGGTATCGCCTTTTGCTGGTGTTTGTGGTTTTATAAGTTTTTGTGGGAAGCCATTTCTACAGTATGCATTGTGTCGAGTGTAAAAATACGTGATCCGTCTGCAGATAAATAGAAATGGTGGTAAACAACACTGATCAGAAAAAAATCGTATTTTTTTAGTTGAACAGCATATGATTAAAAAAGATTTTATTCATGAATTCATTTAATTATCCTTAGCACATTTAGTTTCATACAACGCAAGTTAATATAAATTACAAGAGTTCTATATCTATAATCTTAAAAACGAGATAAATAAGATTGGTGCCTTCCTTTCTGTTATATATGCAAAAGCACGTTCCACAAAAGATTATTCTGCCGCGATAAACGTGAAAAACTCTAGTTTGATGTGTTTACAAAGTATATTTCGACCTTTCTTTATCGAATCATTAGTGTTACTAAAACGTTTTTGTTGTTACTTCAGTTTTGCTCAAACAGCATGCTTCTTGCTTCTTGTCCAACGTTCTATTGATCGATAAATCGATTTCATTGTTATCTCAGTGTCGTTAGTGTTATACATTATCCAAAACAGAGCATTAGAACATCTTATGAATGTTAAAATGCCACCAGCAAGTCAATCTGTTTGTGAATAAACAACCCCGTGTGCCTTTCTGGCTGTTTTGAAATTCTGTGCGGATAAAATTAAGAAATAGAAGTTCGCATGCGGTGCCAAAACTAGCGTTACTTAACTATCTGCAGGGTATGATCAATAGCTCTACGAAAACACAATTGCTACAACTCGGATAAGATCAAGACACATCTATATTTAAAATGGACAACCGGGAATATGTTTAACGCAAAAAGATGAGAAACCATCTCGGTTTGAGTTTTAGGTAAAACAAGACTTGAGACAAATTTTTCTGATATGCCGTGACAAATTGGAGCATTGCAATAAATTGTGGGGAGGGGTCGAATGAAAAACCACACAGTGATTTTCAAGAGTAATACGATTTGTCTTTACAGGGAAGCTAGAATTTTAGATGGATGAAAGTTCTGAAGATGAATAATCTTGATTTATTTGTGCATGACACAACGAAATTTATACTTGCAAATGGCGGCGTATCTTCATCTGCCTCGAGCAAATCTTACCATCGACTTGCAAGATTTCCTTTGGCAAAGCTTGGGTGCGTTTGTTGACAGGAACAAATCCCTGGCGGGCTCTATAGCTAGGATAGCTCTTACATCTTCATGTAGCACGTGCTTGCTATTTTCTATTACTTGTTGCCTGTTGCGATAAGCGGCCCGCCGGATACAAACTGAATGGCGCAACATGCAGCCAAAATCGGAGAGCTAAGGTTGTTTTGTGATTCACGAATTAAAAAATAGATTTGAAACGCCAACTAACATCAGAAGGCCATGAAAGCTTTTCTAAGCTGTTGATCAAATTAGACATTTGTAATTTAAGACCAATTTAAACACTTTAGTGACCTTTTCACTTATTTCAACATTTCAAAATTGCATTGTGTTTCATAACAACACTTAAAATTTTTTTTTCACTTCTAAAAGCAGTGATTGATAATTTCATAGTTTTTGATACTTTAAGTGTTTTGGTGTAAGACGAGCGATTCCAGTGTGTGTCTATATTCAATGACAAACAAGTAACTTTGTGCAAAAAATCACTTGTATTCAAAACAATAAGTTACAATATTTTTATTTTCTCTTATTTTCTTTTTTTATAACTTATGTTAGAATAACAACTTTGAAAATAAAAAAAAGTTTAAATGTAAAATTTAAATGCAACAAAAACTGAAGTTTTTGCCCCAAACTAGATCGAGTTAAAACGGAACATCCAAACCAGGCCAAGTCTGATATCGTTACCAGTTGCATTTATTATTTGTAATGTTAGAAAAGAAAGGTAACAAACTTTCTTAATCAATAAAATAATGATTCTGTTACGACTGTTTAACTCAGTTAACGTATCTTCCCAATGTTAAACCCATCCAAACTTATCCGTTTACATAAAACAAAAAGTTTCTTAGTCGAAACCCTATAAAGTGACAATTCCTCTTGCTTGTCTTTCAAGAAGATTACAAATGACTTTGAACCAGTTGAAGATGAAGTGAATATTGATTTTGCTTGTCTTGAAGAATAGAAATGATTGGTGTGATTCATTTTAACTTTTAAACCAGTTGATGAAACCCTATAAAGTGACCATTCATTTTGTTTGTCTTGAAGAGTAGAAATGATTGGTGTTGTTCATTCTAACTTTTCTACCAGTTGAAGATGAAGTGACCATTGGTTTTGCTTGTCTTGAAAAGTAGAAATGGTTTATGTTGTTCATTCTAACTCTTGAACCAGTTGTTAAAACCTCTAAAGTGGCTATTCATTTTGCTTGTCTTGAAGAATAAAAAAGATTGGTGTATTGATTGTAACTTTGAAACCAGTGTTTAAAACCCTAGCAAAAAAAGGTAGAATTAACGTTAATTTTTTTCTTCTTGAAAAGTGGACTAGGAAATCTAGCAAACGCAGTAGAGTGACCAAAAAAAGTTCTTGTAAGGATTAGAAATTTCTAGTTTTGAATGTTTGATTGAAATTAAAAGGAGTTGATAGATACATTACACTGTAAACTTTAGCAATAGGTGGTGTTATAAAGGAATTACAGATTCTATTTGAAACCCTTTCAGTCGCAGTTGTATTTGTAAATTCTTCCAACTAAGGCATGCACTTGCTTGAAAGAAATTTACTTTTCATTTTGAGATGTTTAGTTTGTTTGATCGATTCTCATTTTCACGCTATCAAACGTCTTGTTCTCTATTAAAAAGTCAAATGAAGGGTTTAGATTCTGAAAGAAGATGTTTTATCGATTGTTCGAGTTCGTGTCGTTTTATTGTGAGCGTCTTTGGATAAAAATGATTTTAAACTTCAGCAGCTATGTGTTACAAAATCTTCTGTAAATATTGTGAAACGAGAATAACCGAAAAGATGCGTAAATGAAAACTAATGAAAACACGAAAACACGGTTTCCGTGTTCTATGCCATAAACAAGAAGCGAATGAATCCGGTCATAGTATTTGAAAAATGTACTTCCTCGAGGACCACACACGTTCCTAATGAGACAGCAAGATTATTGATTTGATTTTTGAAGTTTTGACAAGTACTTAATTTTACACCTCAATAACTTAAGAGTCATTTCAGTAACTGTCAAGAGCTATTTCTAAACGGAAAAAAGCCGTTTAGCTCTGTTAAAGGTTTGGAATCTTAAGCTACACTTGGCATATCCAGGGATTCAATGACATTTTTGAAATAGCATCTGATTTTTCTCTAAACAACACGAAACATGCACGAAATGTAAACTGAAACATAACATAACAAAAGCAAGACAAAAATATCCATTTGACCTTGACATTTGTCTCAATGCAGGACGAATTAGATTTAGACGCCTGTTAAAGAAGCTTTATAGTGGTTTTTGTAAGTTAACACACAAAGTATGTGATTACACTATGGTTCATGCATTCGTTCTCTTCCCATACTACTACTACTGCAGCGATACTGCTACTGCTATTACTACTATATTAATATTGCTACTGCTATTACTACTATTAGTACTACTATATTAGCAACGCTACTGATATTACTACTACTAGTATATTAGTACTACTATATTGCTACTACTACTAGTACTACTACTAATTTTAAGTATATACTCTATCACTAGCTAACAGCTCTAGTACTACTACTACTTAGAGATCGATAAAAGTTTACCTTTTTCCTCTTTACTAAAACTTAACAGGGTTCGAAATTGCGACTCACTGGTCGCCAATGCGGCCGAAAAATTGAGTGTTGGCGACCAGAATTATAAAACTGGTCGCCATCTAGCGACTGACCATTTGTTTCCTCGGAATTTGAATATCCAAGGTAGAAGTGCTTTTTGTGGAAGAAAGTGGAAAGCTCCCATGGACAGTTGTACTAAAATAAAGTAATGATTATTTACTCGGCTAAATTTTGTGCCTTACTAGAAATTAAGGTGCCAGAGAAATTATTTTCTCTATGTTGCGGCAATTTCAGCAACAAAGCCGCAATTCTAAGGGAAGAAACCAATATTGACTAAGATTTTTGTTTGACGACCAAACCCTTCCATCTGGCGACTAATACTTTAGGTAAGTCCCCATATGGCTCTCTTAGGAAAAAGTGAACTTCGGACCCTCCTCAACCGTTTGCTTTCGCAAGAACACAGATGTCGCAACAGCTAAATATGATTGGAAAAAAAGCTAGCGAACGAATAACAAAAAAGTAGACTAAATACGAGGGCCTTGCCGCCGGAGATCCTGTCCCCACCCTGGTAGGAAATCCTGTCCCTCCCCTACACCGGCATCTTTTTACTATAAACTATTAACTAACGTTGCTCGTTCTTGGTTCGTTATTTTCGAAATCTGATTACATTCTGTGCTGTGGTCTTTGAAGTTTTTAAAAATTAAGCAGTATCTTACTCAGTAAATCCTGCCAACCAGCTTTTTGTGTTAAGAATAATCTTTATTTTTCAGGATGAATGTGTTCTTATGTCTATGGTACTATTTAACCGGATTTCAGCCTGTGTGTTCTTAATCCACCAAGAAATTTTATTCTTCAGTCTTCAATTTCATGTTTAGATAAATATAGATATGATAGAGTTAACGTCAACATGAAACGAGCCTCAAAGCAAATTATATCAGACAGCAGTTTGTAAGTGACATCTTTTGAAATCAATTACAAAAAGATCAGAATAAAGGAAAGTGCTTCTCAAGTTCGAGTGATCAGAAAAAATTCTGAGCCACTGACGAAAATCGAGCACTTTCCTTTCTTTACAACACCAAGCTGCAAACTTCTCCATTAATCATACAAAAGATCAGTTGTGGTCAGACATATCTTTTATCGCGGAAAGGAAACTTCTGAAATTTCAGTACTAAAAACACTTTAACATTAATGCTCTTTTGAATCTGTTTATACAATTCAGATAATTTTATCAAGGGAGGGTTTGAATGTTGCGTTTAGACCCGAATTTGCGTAAAGGAAACACCAACTAATTACCTTTTTTGCTGTGATTGCTTGATAATTTGTCTCTGTTGGTTTACTATATGTGGAGACACTAATATTCTTCAAATATGAAGCAAGAAATATTTTCTTTGGTGACGAAACTAAGCATTTTCGATCTATAAGTTCATTTTAGAGCTAAATCATTAAACATGCAGGGAGATAATGGCCTGCATAGCTAAATTTTGTTTCATGATAATGAGAAAGGTCGCTTTGGGCTGCATGACCTGAATGCTTAACCAAAATGCATCATTGGGTACAACCATTTCTAAAGACCTCTGCACTGCTTTAATTTATCGGCTAACGCCAAAAGTGTGACACATTCGATTCTGTTACGTCTAGCCCCCATTTTTTCGGTACGGTGAATTACAGCAAGCGCACTGATTCAGTTCAAACCAGCTACGTTTCTATATAAAGGCCAAGTAGTTAGTAACATGTGACTGTACGTACAGCCAATAAGATTGTGCGTTTTCATAATAAATATAAATGAAAAAGAATAGCCAATACAACGCAGAGTTTACTCTTACTCTTACTCTTACTCTTACTCTTACTCTTACTCTAACCATACCTGAAGAAGGCTAGTATGGCCATCCGAAATATTTTATGAGAAAAACTTAAACTCTGCGTTGTATTGGCTATTCTTTTTCATTTACATTTATCTTCGTGAGCCCAATTCGATCACTTCAGTGAGCCAATGCATACCGGCGGAATTGTTGTACCGTGGCTATTCATTTTTTGAAAATCTAACATTCATAATAAAGGTTGATGTAGAGTTTCTAGCTACACTTCTCGCAGTACACCTTTAGGCTATTATAAAGGATTTGTAGAAACTTCCGTTATCATTTCCCCTGCTTCCTGATACAAAGTTGTGCCAAATTATCTATCCAAAAAGACTTTATTCAAATTGCTAGTGCACCATTTCATTGGGTTAAAAAAACATGCAGTAACATAAAAGTTTGTCAGCGTTTCACCAAGATACCTTTTTTCCATGCACCTAAGGAAAGATGCATGGAGTCTTGTTCGCAACACTCAGCTGGCGCAGTTTTGTAGAGTTTCAATAACACATGTTGACGTGATTTCTTGACACCCCTTAGGAAGTCTTTTTTCCACATCTTTTGAGTCTTTTGCTCAGTCTTGAGTGTCTTCAAAATCTGTTTCGGCATTTGAGAACTTTTGTCAGATGGACTCTCTCTTCCCAACCTCAGGCAAGTTATTCAATGGATTTTAGACATACTCCGGGAACTGAACCTTAAAATCAACATATTTTAAACGAAACCCTTCAAGGTGTTGAGAACTTATCTATTTTGTTTTCTTGCGTCGCACTGATTTTCCCAGAAATTCTATTTGTATGTGCGCCGTTTCGGGTCGTTTGGGGTCATTGAGCGTGGGCGCTTGTCGACTTGTCAGCGGTAAACGAAGGTAAAGTGTGACGTAGGTCATGGGAAGCAAGCGAGCACGTGAACAGTTTTTGTTGTCATAAGCTCGCTTACACAGTCAAGAGTGAAAGTTACAACTAAGTTGTGTGCGATATCTCACTTCATTGAGAGTTTTTTCAGTCCGAGCCAATTCTTACCCATATCTGACGTCATAGCCTCACTCTCTCTCCACTTAATCCCTATTTCTGAGCCGTCGGTACAATGCGACAAGTAACGTGTTTTAAACTCGAATTTCTCGGAAAGTAAACGCGGTATGAGGAACTTTTTTAAATATCGTTTATACAAGCAGTTAAAGATTAGTTTGACAAAAGTTGATTTTAGGGTTCAGTTCCCCTTTCAGTCGCCGCGATTTCAAGTTATGCGACTTGAAGCAACTTTAAGCGACTTGGGGTAAAAAAGGACTGCGACTTAGTGCGATTTATGGCAACTTAAGGCGATTTAAGACGACCCGGGATAGGCCTGATTTTCTTTACACAAGCTAAGCAAGACTTAGAAAAGACCCAAAAGACGTGAAAAAGACTTTCTAAGAGGAATCAAGGAATCACGCAATTTTGTAAGATGAAGTTGAACACAGAAACAAGAAGTACAAGAAACACGAGCGTTGGCTCACACTTTAATTACGCAACTGTCGGTAATCAACAAAAATCTGCTTAGCGCACTCCGACACGCGTGCATAGTTGATGTATCATCGATATCATTGATAATTACAACCGAAGAACAACAAAACTAAAAGGAAATTCTGTGACAGCACCGTAAATCTTTTCCGCCATTGATAAATTACCCCAGTGGAATGGAACATTCAAAGGAATTCATAGCTAGGGGGTTTGATTTATCTGATATCAGGATGCGGGGTCTGTAAACAAGATATAATGTGTTAAACAAATCCATGAATGTTTAGCACTTGTATGTAATTCCGGCTCTGCCAGGTGATTTTTCATTCTAACTTCATCTTCTGTCGATAGGCAACTGACTCTAGGAAATGTTCAGGATTACTTAAAAGCCATAACTAAAGTGAAGTTGTCCAGCTTAGTAGAGACGTACACCTTTTGGATGCTTTCCAGTTTTATTGAGTTTTAGCTCAGGTTGTCGTGCAAAGAGCCTCTCCCTGAGTTGCTGAGCTTACCAATGTTGTCAAATACAAATATCTATTCATGAATGCAAATCAAGCAGTACTCTAAAGAAGCTTACTTTAAATTCAGAGCATATCCAGCAACGTCACTCCTTAGTGTTAAGTTGCAAAATAGATTCTAGCTGACTCTAAGAACACAGGACAGGAAGTCTCAGTCGATTGATTTCTTTTTCGTGTTCCAGTCAATACGATTTCATCTATATAGTTGTCAGCATTGGAAGGAAAACTCAGAATCAGTTACCAGTTATAGCGGAAACAACGTCCAACGTGGGCAATACGGTACACACGCTGGTTAAGAGAACAAAACAGCTCGTCTAAGAGGAACCCCGAATGGTCCCCCAAAATTCGGATGTGCTCGCAGTTTTAAGGCAATGCTTGCGCCAATTTTTGATGCTTGCTTGCATTGTATTTTATGTGCTCGAATATTCGCTTTATTCTAAAATAAAAATGTTGAGAAGCTCGTCAAGGACCGCCCGTCATTCGCGCCACACGTCAACGCAGAGTTCTTGATAAGCATAACGGAAGTGGTACAGTTGTTCATAACACCCACTTCATAGATTCTAATCTTGACAGAACGTGCAGTTGATACATCCCTCTTGTCAACTACATACACGACGTCTGTAGATCTGATCTTATCTTGAAGTCATATCTTGATAAATTACGTTTCTTCAGTCGATGTGCAATCACCTACTTATACAGTCACTTGCGTTCACAAGCCTATATGGCAGGTTTAGCAAGTGAGTGTTTTAAAATTCTCACCGAGCCGTTGAAATCTAGCTGTTCCAAGGCTAGGCTACCAAGCTTTTTCCATTTGCAAAGTCTTGCTTGTTCGCAAAAAACAGGGACTTTCGGAACGAGGGTTTTGTGCACGGGTCAATTAGTTCAGTTTGTGCATTCCCTAGTGTAGAATAGTTGTCCCCTAAGTGTTATCTCTCGCGAGTTTCAAATTTTTTATACACATCTGTTCTTTATGTAGTGTAGTCAGCTTAAAGAAATACGCTTCTGAGAAACTTCAGACTTAAAAGCCCAGCAACATCTTAATGGACGGCATAAATTTTAAAAAGGTCAATAATTCGACGTCACACATAATTCAATGAAAAATTCGTAGCTGCAGCTGGCAGAAACTGTATAAATATAAAAAACGTTTGACTAAAATCGACAGGCCAGTGTTGATTTTGTTTTTAGCATTGTTAGGTTTAAAGCTTTCAGTTTCTTCAACAGAGTGGCTGGCAAATGTTGCGCCATTTTCTCGAAGAAATCATTGGTCATCATAGTGATAGTGAAACAACATAATGTGCTTGAAATAGCACCACTGCAGTAACGTGATTTACTGATCCCGTGTTTTCAACATCCTTGTCATCTTCTTTGAGCTTGTTTGAGGGATGCGTGATTTCAATCACTCTTTCGCACATACGTGGCGTTTATATATTCAAAGAAGGCGCTCTTTCTCCCATAAGTTGTACTTTTTGAAGGCAGCACTCTTTCTAAGTTTTCTACCCATTTGTGGCGCTTATTTAAAGGAGGCGCCTCTCCCCAAATATTCTTTCTCTCACACGTGGCCTTTTTTCAAAGGATGCGCACTTTCAATGTTCTTTCTCTTACACGTGGCGAGTATTTGATGGTGGGGCTTTCTCAACTTTTTTCCTAACGTGTGGTGCTTTTTGAAGGAGGTGTCTTTTCGAAGTTAGTCTCTACATCTGTTGCAGTTTTTTTAAGGTAGGCGCCCTTTCAAAATTCTTCTCATGTTTTGCGTTTAGGCAAAGGGTACGCGCTTTCAACGTTGTTTCTGCAACATACGGCGGGTGTTCGAAGGAGGTTCCCCCTCCACATTCTTGTTCTTATATGTGACGTTTATAGTTCTTAAAGGAGGCACCCTTTCAACATTCTTTTCCTATTTTTCGTAGTGCTTTTGAAGGAGGCACTCTTTGAAAGTTTTCTCCTTATTTGCGGTGCTTCTTCGAAGGATGCTGCTTTTAACGTTCTTTCTCTTACATGTGACTTATGTTTAAAGGAGGCGCCTTTTGATACTTTTCTCTCTGATGTATGCCGGACTTTAGCTGATCTATCACAGTGTTTAAACAAGAAAGTGGGGCGGACGTTAACAAACACCAAAAAGTCTGAAGAGCACGCTCTACAAGACACTTTGTCGAAAGTACTAAGAATCCCAATAACTCTAGACATTTTAAGTTTCTGAGGAACTATGCCCCCCTCTGTTAGCCATCTTAGGGTGGATGCAGTCTATATTGTCAGACCAGGGTTCCATTCGTCTGTTAGCGATATTAAATAGCGTGGATGCAATCAGTGCACTGTCAGACCAGTCCTTGGTGGCGTCTATCAGTTCGCTCATGTTCACATTTATCAACATCTGGGTCTCTTACACTCGTAGAACCTTTTTTTGCCAATGACCACGAACTTGGTTTCGAAAACATTAATGCATTGCCATTCAGCCATTTACAAGTTGGGAAACCCTTGTTTAACAACGATGTCAAGGCAATAAAACGCAAACTAACGCTTCCCTTCAACTTCGCATTTTAGGAAGTTACACATTTTGACTAGAAACAGATCTCGCTAATATTCAGGCACACGAACGTACACTGATTCGATCAAATCGAAAACTACCCGACGAAGATGTTTGGTTCTTAAAACGTAGTCCACTGATTGGTTTGAGGAAAAATTGAGATACAAAACTGAACCAGCGATTGTGACCGTGTTGCCAATAATTATATTTATAATGACATTTATGATAAAAAAAGGGAACAGATCATGAGCAAAGCACATACAATGCATGGCAACAGTTTTAACAGACCTTATAAACTTTTCGAGACGTGAAGGTGTCATTGTGTTGCTGTTTTGTTGACATCTTGTTGCTGTGGGTCCTTTTCTTGTTCATTTTCCTCTTGTAGTTGTTCGTTCTGAGCATGCACAACTCCAGTTCGGAGTGTTTGATGATTTATTTTCCTAAAAATGATAAGTCACAACAACACAAAGAAGCGTCAATAAATATAATTAGCAGTAAAGTTGATTCAAAGCATAGACAACTGTTAAGGGCCCTATGAAACGAAAAAAAATTTAGGGACAAAGAGACGAAAACCTTTATGATGGAATTCGTCAGAGCAACACCGTCACCAGCAAAATCCACCTGAGGCTATAAACAAATGATACATTATTACAAATTAAAATACCAAAGATTGTATGCAAAAATTATGCATATTAAACGATCAAAAATCCCCCCCCCCCGTTTCCTATCCTGACCATGTAGCGTTTACTGGCGGAAGTTGGCGGTAATTTGGCCCTCACCTTCGCTGGACGCAGTTTTGTTAAATGCATATTGTCGATATGTAATTTTGATGAAAATACTTTAATAATTAATAACCGGCTTTTGTGCCCTTTGGCACTCTAGCCATTTATATCCAAGAAAGTTTACCGTGGTTATTGCCCTGCGAACAAACTCACCCCGGAGTGCATTTGCCTTTGTTCAATATTTAATAATAGTAATATTTAGCGATAGTTTCGCAAGAATCAAGGCATAAAAGGCATTAAAAATAGAGAACAACAATGTTTAGTTTGCAAAACATGTTTCGTTCATGTCTCTAAACATCCACAGTTGTAACTCGGTTTATAAAGTCTAGCTAATTCATATTGTAGTTACGAATTGATAAATGACTCTAAAAATTAAAAGGAAGGAGAAGGTTTCTGACCACTTCAATTAAATATAAGGGCTAAAAAAGCCAGGTGGTCCTGATTTTGATTAACTGCAATATTCATGGTTCTCACCTAAATTATGAATTAAAAACTACATACAAAAAAATACTTGAACAAAATATGAAGACTATAGTGTTACAATCTGAAAATTAAATTTAAAAGGGCGTTTTTTCAGCCAGTTCCAAACCTCAACCTTGGTTGCGTTTCCAATAGTCCCAGTCCTTCACGGCAAGATACAGCCTTTGTTTTCCCCAGTTTCTTTTACTCGTTAGAGACTTATTATGTTCTTGTTGTCACGTATTTGCCCTGTGTGACCTCGCAGTTAAGTCCTCGAGGCATGACGTCATAAACCAAGCCTTGCCCCGGAAACCAAGTTTCTTTCTGATATTCGCCCTACAGTATACGGCAGCTAGACGGTGGCACAGTGAGAAAATATATCACGAACTTGGCCTAGCAGTGTAATATGGGAAAGCCAATAACTTCATTGCTTCAAGTTTCCTTTATTTTCTCTTTTCTATTTTGTTATAATTTGTATAGTTTGAATGGAAACAGTGTCATATTTCAGCGCTGCTAATTGACAAGAAAGTTGCTTTAGTTTGCAGCAATGAAAGCTCAACACAGAATTGAACACTCTCAAGAAATGCTCAAGTCTTTTCCTGTACCCTTGCCACAGGAAGATTGATGACTGACGTATGTGAGAGATTCACACCCACGTGACCCTATTCCATTGGATACATTTGAACCGTGAGTGAGCAACGTAATTCACTCAAGGACTTATCAAATTAGCTTTGCAAATTTTTGTCTACCTATCTAGACGGACTTCATGGCGTTATTTTGATCGGCTACCAAAAGAAATTATTCATCGCTACGTATTTCACCAGCATATAACAGTGTTATATCCTTGTTGGTTCTTATTACATACCGTCACTTCATATTACAAGCGAAGGTAAGGTTTATCTTTTAGTTATTTTAAATGCTTTTGACTCTTTCGAAAGAATGACATTGTAAATGTTAATGGTATATTTTACTTCGGTATTGAACTACAATCACGTACAACTGCCATTACACTATTCTTTATAAATTCAGTTATGTTATAACATGAACGTATTTGAAAACAAGTCTTTACCAAAATGCGGATTTCTGCTGTTGGATAGTTTTCACAAATTGAACAAGAACGCTCAGTTTTCCTTCCCATGATTGACACCAATTAACAATTGTTTAACTACCTTTTCCATCTAGAACTCCAAATAAGGTTTAACTTTTAGACAGCTAAACTTAAGCAAGCGATGTAGAATTAGTAGAAGTGTTGTGGGAATTTATGAGGTAACCTTACTTGGTCTGAAACGAATCGAAAACAAAACAGGAGTTGTCTTTTAAACACAACGTCATTGAAAAAGAATTCAGAAACACGGAGCTTTTGTAGTTACGAGAACCTGAGAGAGATGATTCCGAACTTTACAAAATTTTTGTCCCAACAATAACTCTTTATTCTCACCTTGAACATAATGTAAAAACAAAGCACGCCAATGCTATAGAAAAATCATACTCACAAATCTTCAAGTACAGGCTAAAATGAACGAATAGGGACTGTTTAGAGACCTATATTGATATTTCACGAAAAATAAAAATGCAATATCGAAAGTTAAAAACAGATTGAAGTGTTGGTAAAAAATACTGTTGCGAAACTGAAAGACGTCAGTGGTAGGTCACAATAGGCTTCGTGACATATTTTATTCGGATGTAACTGGTATAATTTATTAAAATTTCTGAACGAAAAAGCAAAGTGAATGAACTTTATTAAGGTTGAACTTCCCGTCTGAAAAATCACGGTCATGACATTTCAGGCTGTAAAAAGTGTTGCAAGAACGTAACACAATATTGAACTCTGAAAAAAAATGTCTTGACTTTTGAACCGTTAATTGACGGCTTAAAACGCGATTATCTATTTTGCTTATATGGAAAGGTTGCTTCAATTTATACTCAGTCTTTAGCGAAATCAAAAGGTTAAAAATTTAGGTTGAAAATTATCGTTTTTAAGAACCCATGTAGAGGAATGGTGGAGATGAAGAATCACTCGCTCTCTACTCAGCGCCAACTTTTTAAATGCTCGCGAGAATACATATATGCGTGAGAAAATATCTTATTAAGAAATCATTAGACAAAAAAATTGTGATAATTTCCTAATTGTTTCAATAGATTGTTATCAGCTACCCAAAACTGTTTGACATGAGTAATAAACGATGTCGGACTGTATGCTGAACGCAATTAGACAAAAGTGGAATCAAAATAAAAATTATATAACCTTAGCTAAGTTTGAGTCATGTGCCGAACACTAGCAATCTAACTAAACATTATTATCAAAAATAACTTGTAAGGATAGTCAGTCGTACACTTTAAGAGAATGTGATAACAGAATGTAATAACAGGCTTTGTAACTAACTCACTTGGTGGTTTAATTATTAATTCAACTATGCGCGTGAAGTTTTCCAGAAATAATAATTTTTTTTTAAACTGAGCCAATCTGAATAAATAACAAGATATACAGGCTTTTCGAAAATAAAAACAACTTGGTAAGCACAACGAGGCTCAAATTCAGTGCTAAAATTTAAGAACAGTTTAATAAACAAACTCAGGCTGTCACACTCGATGACTAGAAAAGTTTTTGAGGTAGAAAATTCACAGGATCGTAATTCAACTAAACGTTATAGTGCTAACGACATATAAAAAGATTGCTAGCTCAACACAAACAAAAATTTAACCGTTTAAAACATGTGTGGTGCGAGGCGTTTTGCTTTTCAATACCTCGTTTTTATTTTGTTTTTTGAATAAAAATGAACCGATTACGGCAATTAGAACAATTTAAAGAACAAACTTGGACAAAATTTGCCAACAAATTACAAAGAATCACGACCAGGGCTGAAGGAAGCACTCCTTTGCCCATTATGAAGGCATTTTTGACATTACTTAAAATGACCACAAAAAGTAAAATTTCTTTCACTTTTAATTTAAAACATGCAAAACCTATATATTTTCGGTTTTTCGTTGTCAGTTTATTTTTTTCCCGGCTGATACTTACCAGTTTCAACCCGTAATATGGCTCAGTATCAACTGGTATTACGGC
>JAOBAT010109302.1:0-14761 GCA_026413305.1 Hydrozoanthus tunicans
GTGGGTGGCGGGACATAATACCCCACCCCCTAAATTGGGTTCCTAGGAAGTACCATTGTTTTGACCTTTTCCCTTATTGAAATTTTTTTGCATGAATCTTCTCGAGACAATATCAAACTAACTATGTAGGAGTTGAAATGTTTTTAACAACTAGCGAAGACAATATTTAGGACCTCAATCGCATACGCCTTATTATGTATCTATTAACAGCTTGTTTATCATTGCTAGCCTTTTTTGAAAAAGATTCTTTTTATTTCAGTTGGTTCATTCAAAATTTATTTGAACAGCAGCTTACGTTATCTACGGGATTAAAACACAGACGCGTAGAGGAGAAAAGAACCATCTTTGGTTTTCAATTGAACTGTCATGCATCACGGAAGTAAAGCCGGATTTCAAGCCTGAAAAGTCTTTGTAAATGATCAAAGGTAAGTTCCGCCAATCCCCAAATCTTTTGTGCTTTTATACAATCTAAACGCAAACAATTCATATTTGACTGTGGCTCTTTTCATGCACAAACTTAAAACGTTGCACGAACCAGAGATCACAAAGTTTGAGTAAAAGCACTACGTACAAGAGGGGCAAAAACACGGTAAGTCAGAGGGAAAACTACCAAACCATGCAATCGACAAAACCGTAAGTTTTTAATTGGTTCGATAGTAAGATAACAAAAACAAAAATAACTACAGTCAGTTCAAGCAAGAAGCACGGCAAATTTTGGACTCGCTGCTTTCAAAACAACAAAGCAGTGACCAATCCTAAGACAGTTCAAGTTACAGCCGATGAGATAAAAAAAATTATAACCTCATATAGGCCTATTTTCTGGCGTTAAACCAAGAAAAAATATTGTGATCAAAAGTTGCTCAATCAGTCTTCCTAGCTTCGCAGCTGTTTGACAAATGGTATTAAATTAATTTGTTGAAACTAGACTGTTCGCTTTTCCTTTATAATTAAAATATTAAGATAAATTTGTTTTAATTTTTGGGTTTTAAAATTGTTTTTCAAGGGTTTAATCAAGTATAACAACATACCATAAAGTGAATGAAGCCATCTGGAAAATGAAATTTTGAAGTACGGATAGTAATCCTTTTTTCTTATCAAATATTTCTTATATCTTACTGATAAAGGCCTGTGAGTATGACAGCTATATCAAAGACAGTCTTAATTAAAATTGCCTTGTTTTGACGAACCAAGTTGCACCAAAACTCACTAACATCCGTTAATAATTGGTTTGTTCTTAAAACTTTGTATTAAACGTCATTAAAAACGCAAAACACGTTACAAAACGAAAGTAAATGTTTGCCATGATAACAAAATTTATTTTAAGATGAAAACTGAAGTCAATATATACAGAATCATTGTCTCGGCAATAGCTTAAGCGAGGCGGTTATCGAGTATACAGTCTGGTTTGTCGATTTTCATATATATGTGCGAAGTTGATTTTTTTTTTTTTTACGACCCACCTTAATGGTTGGTAAATGACTTTTCAGTTTATTAAGTGAAGATTACTATCATTTAAGTTTGATAAAAAAAACACCGCTTTTGCTATTGGCATTAAAAGCTAATTCTATGTACAGCCGCTTTAATCTGTTTATTGGCTTACATAAAACGGAAGAAGTTTCACCTTTAAATATTTGTAGACAATATAAACCTGCCTTAGATCGTAAGAAGGCCAAATTTTCTATCAAAACTTTCCATCGTTTATGGTAAACACTTTATCTCGAAATTGTGTTTAAAGGTTTTCCTAGACACTGCGATAACGGTTGAACTAATAACCAGAAATAGCCGCCATATCGTCTGAACTGCATGGCCACCACCCGTTAATAGGCACGTATACTGTAGGCTGCAAAATCAAAAAGAAAACAGGTCCAGAGAAAGTGACATACATTCTTTTTAATAAGATCCTTTTTTTGTAAGAACATCTAATCAGGCCGAAAATCCGGTAAAATTTAAGAAAATGCGCATAGGTCTAACACACCCGAGCCGGAGGCTAATGAATGGCGGGCACCTTTGTTTTGTTATATTTTACGATACGAAATCACGGATTCGTATGTTTGATTTCTTTTCCGAGCAAACAAAATTGTATGAGAACGAGTAAAATAAGTTTTTCCGAGCCTCGTTCTTACAAAGTTGATCGTGTGAAAAAAACCAGTACACCGACACTAATACGTTGTCATATGATTTATGATCGTGTTAAGAACATTGGGGGCTATAAATAATTAAAGCCCAAAAACTAATTTAAAAAAAGGTTTTTTTGAATTGTTTTTTAAATGAATAGATAAATAGCAAGTTTTTTTAAATAAACTAATTTTAATTCATTTTAAAAGAAAATTAGCAATACTCTTAACTAAAACGTTTTCAAAATTAAAAAAAAGAAATGTATATCGAACTCGCGCGCTCTTCGCCAAGAAAACTGGAATCATTTCGATCATGCACTTATGGTAGAAGAGACGCGGTTATTAACCAAGGCAATTAAAAAGTTGAATATGGCAAGCCAAACATGGCAAAAGTATAAAAAATTACTTATGAGCGTTGAGAAACTTCTTTACTAGTTGAGAAAAATAAATTGCCATGCGAGAAAAAACTTTTGTTTGGCGAGAAAAAAAATTTACTTGTTCAGTTTTTAGTATTATGATTGAGAAAAAAAAAATCGCTGGTTGAGAAATCTTGTGCAGTGGCCGAAAAACAACCTTATGAACGGGAAATAATGTTAACTTTGCGAGTTTTAAAATATTGTAGATGAGAAAATGTAATATATAACCGTAAACGAAAAAAAAATTCTTTACCGATGAGAAAAAAATTACCGGTTGAGTTTTGTCCAAGGCCATTGAACGAATCGGCATATAAAATCGCCTAGTGTGTCCCCGGTTTAACTGTTAAACGGCCAAGTTTCTGGTATTAATGTGTTTGAAAACTGCTGGTTCAAAAAATTCTCAATTACACCACTTTTCGGTTAGATATAGAGATTGAGTTTACACAATTTGTTTCATTGACACAGTGTTTACAATTGAAAAATCGACTTTGACCTTTGGTGAACTGCATGCCTGCTAATCCGTTTTTATTCAAGGATGATAGCTATACTTACGTCTTCAATAAATTCTTTCTTATTACTGGTTAGAAAAAAAAGGGTTCAAACGCTTGACTTAGGAGCATTACATCTGGTATTCTTTTCTAAGTTCGTTCAAGATTGGGTTGACATTATTACACTTACCCAAATATCATCCTTTTTCTCAGTCTATGGAATACTTTGTTGGGCAAGCAGTACTTGTTAGAGACGGACCAGTTGATATCGTTAGGGGAGAGTGGAAGAATTTGTAAAACAAAAATTTGCTGGACCATCCCAGACAGAAAAATTGCATGCCGAAATCTTATAAAGAAAATTTATGGAAATAGGCAGTATATTTGTTTTTCTGAAGCTTGACTGAAAAAAGCATGCAGAGAAATCATTCCTCCATTTTGCCCCCAACCCTCCGACCCCTCGAGATCAACTGTCCGTCCTTAAACCCCTTTTTATTTTACAGATAAAAGCCCTGCCTCTATATATTAATATTGGTCGGTTATCAAAATTTATTGAGGACTCAATCCTTTTGTCTAAAGCTCAAGATTGTGTAAAATATCAGAAAGCAGTTTTCATGCTCAAGTTTCACAATTCGTTAGTACTTCCAACCATAAGCTCATCTTACAAAAAGCAACAAAGTAAACAAGACAAAATGACGGTACACGGGAAAATCAAACAAATAAACTGGTCAAACTAAATTGATATTAATTAGTTATATGCGCAGAATTATCAAATTTAAAAGTAACTTGGCATGACTTTTCATTATCTTTATTATTAAAAAAATCGTTGTATTTGCGGAAGGTAGAAAACTAACTGGGTAAAATAAACTTCTTGTTCTTGAACTTTAACAAAGTAAGGCCTGCGCAACCACAAAAACAATATTTTTTTTCACTTCAAATTAACTTCATCAATCGATAAAAAGCTCGGGGGGGGGGGTTCTCCCTATACTTGGATGGTAGGTATGACCGTCGTATATTTAAGAGGTTAAAATAGTCAGTCCTGTGTTTTGAGGGGTTGTTAAAGGAAAACCTGTGTCAAATCAAGAGCCTGGTATATCTAGGGTTGAAAAGACTGCTTGCAGCCCCGTGTTATAGTAAACGTGAGTATGTACTGACAGGAAGTCAATAGACTACGGCGAACGTCCTTTAACGTGCGCGGCGCCTCTTTACTGCTTATAACGTTCAACTCAACACGAGGGGACTTAACGCCAACCCACTAGCTTTAAAAACGTCAACAGTTAAACCGGTATTTTTACGGTAATTTTAGACCAAGAGGTATTTTTTAGGATGGAAAATGCTTATGCCTTGGTATATTTTGGGGTGTTTTGGGGAATTTTCCGACGGTCGTCGCTAGTTCCCTATGGGTCCTTTTCACCCCAAGTACCCCCCCTCCCCCCTCCCCTGTAAAGTTCCAAAGTAATATAGTTTTTGTTATTTTCGTAGACACACTTTCATGATCAACTTCAAAATTATTATTCAATTAATCTACTAGAAAAAGAAAGACACTCCTTCTAGTCTTTATACACCTTGCTAGGGGCGAACCTTCAGATATCCGGTTATAAGTTTGGTGCAGTTTCTCGTGCGTAATTAGACCCTATTTAACACTAGTTTCAGCATGCTTTTCCAAACTTTTAGCTATCTGCACGTGTGTGTTTGTTTTGTGACGTCTGGTGGTGTAGTATTATCCAATGATTCTTTCTGATTCTGGATACTCCTTTGTTTTGTTATTTTTCTAGCATTTAGTTTGTAGCAATTTCAATTTCAGTTGGAGACTGTTAGTGACTAGTTTTGTAAACAACTATCAAGTGCGTCAGCGAGCAGGTACAATAACTTTATAAACCCAACTATAAAAAAAGATAACTATACAATTGTCGCGGTGTGAAATTTTGTGTTTTTGAGTTACAGCCATTCGTAGGAGAAACTTCAAGAGTCTATTAGTTTCCTGAAAAGAAAATATAGGATGAAGACGCAAAGTTCGCCGTCGGAAGCAAGGGAATATTGACGTTTCAAACGCTGTCCTTAGTCAGAGCAAATATTTGATTATTTTCGTTACTTTTACTTCTTTCTCCGCTTAGATTAAGATGATTATTGAAAAGAAACTTGTGTAGTTAATGCGGCAAGCTTAACAGTTTTTATTCTAAAAAACTGTTCTCAAATGTTTGGGTGATCGTGACTCAAAGTCGTTTTTAAATCGTTTCCGATCGTTCTCTATATTTGTGTGCGGTATTAGGTATATTCAAATGAAGAACTGGGCCGTTTATCTGTACAAGGTATTTGACCTGCTGCTACTATAATTGCTTCGGAAAGGATAAAAGGCTTTTAGGCTTAGCACTGCCGCTGAGAGTTCTTATTCCTTAAGCTTTTATAGAGAATGAATCAACCAGCGGGAGAGAGCGAATTGAGATGTTTCCTCAATTGAGTTGACTGAGTGGAAGTTTACCCAGAACTGAGTGCTCAGGAAAAGCTCATGAGAAAACCTTTTAAAGCTCTGCATGAAGTTTAAAGTCAGAGGAAAAGGCTAATTTAAGATGTTGTAAAGACTTTAAAGCTTTCAGTAGGACAGTTTAACACGGCCGGTTGTCTGTATGATCTTTATTATTAAAACCACTCTCTTTGATAATTAAATTTATTGAGTGAAAAACGAGGACGTCGCCATGGAGAGAATTCAATATTTCAGCAAATTAAAGATAGTGAATTTACTAGTTATAAAGTGAGTTCGAGCTTAACAGTATATATTTCATCTAGGAACACAGACGGATGAAAGCACAGTAATTCATCAGATTAAAGTAAAGTAAAGTTAAACCTCTCGAAGTCTGTGAGAAAGAGAAGCAAAAACACGGAGACACTTAATGAATTCAGACCACATACATGCATGTTAAGGTAAGTTTAGTATATATGAGTTTGTAGATTTTAGCCGCTTGCTGGCTTGAACTGAACCTTAGAAACTGAAACCATTCTAAAAAAAGGCAGTGAAAATCTATATCAAACATTTTTTCACTAGTCGGAAAACTCTGAACTTTTGTTTTCGCTTTCCAGTGCATTAATCACCTCTCTCTTTAGATGGCTGAGTTTTTTAAGCTGGAACTTTCTATAAACAAATGGCGGTTTGTTGGTTAGCGTAAGAAACTGCATCGCAGAGAATGTTTTCAGCTCTTAGCGATTAGCGCCATTCGTGGCTTTGAGAAAATGACAAAATATACCTTAATGAAAAAGTAAAAAGTCGCGATCGGTAAGTTATCCGCTTCGCTCAAAATAACTGACTCTTTTAACATGGTCTAATTTTAAGTTATTGTAAAATGTTGCTTTTCATTTTGTTTTCAACCCGACTTTGTAGAGAATACAAACTTTGCCGATGCAATTTAACGCATACCTTCGCGACTTGGTTAAGTAGTGGCGTCTGACTGTAGCTGTAAATGTGCGCAATGTTTGTTAAGATCTGCTGATCAACACTGTAAACGGTTTAATCTCTCTCTTATAACAGTCCGTACTATAAACATCTGAGCTATTGATGTAGAATCATATTGAAATTAAAATGGATTAGTAACTTTTATCTTGGGTATCAAGACATTGCTTGCATTAGATTCAACAATAAAGTTAGAACTAGTCAAATCGAACCACTTTATTCAACCATCATTGGAACAAACTGAATACTGAGGTTAGTCAGTCGTGGCTGTGGTCTCTGTTCAGGAGGCGTAAAGGCATACAGGCGTGTGCCTACTCCGAGTTTTTACCCCAAAATATTTGTTAAGTTATACTGAACACCGCTGTTATCCAGAATAGCTGCCAAGCTGTGTTAAACAAATAATTTCATTCAGTTTCGTTCATTCATTCATAGATTGAAATAAGGAAGTCTTGATCTTCACTAAACTTTAAAATAATATTCGTGATATAGCTTATCAATTACTTAAAGCACTAATTAAGCAAATTTAAAACTCATCCGGTTATCCTTTTGCCATTTTGTGCAAGTGCACTTTCGTGTTTATTTATTTCTATTTTTCGATCTTCCTTTATAACCTTTATCCAATTGTTAAACTATGTTCCACTGAATTGAGTATCTGCCAGTCTCCAAGATTTGTTTTGCGATTTTTCAAAGTTACCCGTTTGTAATTTTTCCTATTCCATTTTGATCATTTTCCAACTTAACCACTCTTCAATTTGACAAGTTTCGGGATTTACTAGTGCAAGTACTTTATAGCGATTAATCGCCACATCTTCGTTAGCAAACGCCAGCTTATTGCACTAATTTTGATGCTGTGTTAGACAGTTTAAGTTAACATTCCCTTAGTAAATATCTTCTCTAAAATACTCCCCAGGCTGGAAGGTTTTTGACCAATCAGGTTTTAGGCAACTCTTAACATTGTAGATTTTTTCCTACCAAGTCATAACACCAAATCTTCCTGGTGTAAATTTGAGAAAGTAGTAACTTTTCTGAAAAACACTCTGGAAAACTAAATACCTGACGAAAGTTTTCAATCTTTTAAATCAGTTATACCATAATTCCATATGTATCTCAAATTCAAAATATCCGACCCACTGCACTCAGATATGCACGTGTAATAGCTGCTGCTTTACACACCAATTGCCTTTCGAGAACAAATATACGCCGATTGCGTCGATTTTGATCGCCTGTGAATCTAATAAACAATTTCGGTGCTTGGGGGCACATATGGCGAGTTTTTGAATTTCTTGCGATTCCCGCTCTTTTTTAAAAAACGCTTCGTCCGTCATTTTGAAAAGTCGTGGTATGAATTCACGTTAAACTCGCAAGCAAAATTTCGCCCGCGGTACGTTTGGGGTACAAATTAGTAGTGAATTTTCTTGCGCTATCTGCTTTTTTTTTCCATACACTTTGTCTGCCATTTTGAAAAGTCGTGTGAAAAATTTACAAAATTGGATTGATTCATTGCACGGGCAATTCGCTTCGGCCAGCATGAAGTTTCACAGGCGTAGTAGTAGAACGCTCGCCTCTCTCCCATGCGACCCGGGTTCGATTCTCGGCCGCGGAAGTATGTGAGTTGGGTTGGTGGTCCACTTCCATGTCGGAGGTTTTCTCCGGGTTCTCCGTTTCCCTCTCCATTAAAAAAAACGAAGAAGGCAAACAAACGTTTTCTTTTTGTTAAAACGCAAAAAGTACCCGATCGTGAAATTGAATAAACATACATGTTCGTTTATTTTTCCAAGCAAATTTTCCACCCTATGCTGGCCTTATTTGGGTCTGTATGATTATTAGTTTTTGGCTGTTTCCATCCTATTTAAACCTTGTTTGGGTCTGTCCAGTGATTTTGTCACTTTCATCCGTCTGGGCAAGTTACTCTCTGAAGATATTGATTTAAGTATGTATTTCTTCTGAACAAATATAAAACTTGTGTTTGGAACATTCCATTTTACACTACTTGTCTACTATACCACCCAGCTGTACTAGGGGTAAACTAAACTACTTTGACATCTCGAGGTATTTCCACCCTGTACTATTATTCCGCCCTATACTACTATTAGGTTTTTCATATATTGTCCGCCCTATACTACTATTAGGTTTTTCATATATTGTCCGCCCTATACTACTATAGGGTTTTTCATAAATTGTCCGCCCTATACTACTATTAGGTTTTTCATAAATTGTCCGCCCTATATTACTTTTAGGTTTTTCATATATTGTCCGCCCTATACTACTTTTAGGTTTTTCATAAATCGTCCGCCCTATACTACTTTTAGGTTTTTCATAAATCGTCCGCCCTATACTACTTTTAGGTTTTTCATAAATTGTCCGCCCTATACTACTATTAGGTTTTTCATACATTGTCGGCCCTATACTGCTATTAGATTTTTCATATATTGTCTGCTCTATACTATTATAGGGTTTTTCATATATTGTCTGCCCTATACTACCTTTTTGCCCCTGTTCGCTTATTCAGGAGTTAAGAGTACAGCAGTATTTATCACTCTCTCCCAGGCCCTTGAGCGCGTTCAAAGGCGCGCACTCTCTCTAATTTCTCGTTCTGATATTCTAGTAACATTTATTATTAGATTTCCAACCTCGAATTTTACGTTTTTAGCATTTTGATTGTCCCCTTTAATCTCGGTTATCAGCTCATATTATATACGGAATTGACCATTTATGGAAACTGACTGTCAAGTGTTGCAATGTTGAAATATGGTTCTGAATAAGTTTCATTGGAAAATTATCCAGTTTCAAACCTTTATATCTCTGTCAAATTGTGGTAAGTCTTTATGAAACTTTGTAGCTCTACTAATATTAATGTGCTGAAATTGACTCCGGACTCGTTTTATCGATAAACTGTACATATTTCTATGCCATGCTAGCGTGATAAAGGTCTATACTGATTTTTCTATGTCCAGATGTAGCTAGTTGAGTTGCATTATAAATTTAGTATACACATTGCATAAACAAATTTCTAATTAGTTTTTGTTATTAGGATTTAGTTGTCGGGGTATTTTGTAAGCTTACTCAATACGCCAGCAGGCTGGATGGAAAAATATGAAACTGAAACTATCTATCTCTCTTTAAACTGAAATGTTGACGGTATTATATAATACTACATAATAATTTTAGTAGCTAGTACGTAATCAGCATTAACTTAGCAAAACTGAAATTATTACATAGCATTTTTTGTCACATATATTTTGGCTTTTTAAGATTTTCTTGTGGATCTCGTTATTAGTAATATACAACTACATATATCTATTTTCAATCAAACATTTTGGACAATGTTCCCTCTTGGGTAATTTTAATAAATACCTTGAGAAAAAACTGGTATTTACTTTTTAAAATAAGATTTTCAAATGTTTACAAATTAAGTTTTCAATGAACCGCTCAACTCCCCAACTCCCTTTCCGGTCGTGATCTTAGCTCTGTCAACACATCACTTTAGCCAATATTTGCTTCAACTATTATACCAGGATTTTTACGTCCTTTGTTTTTAAAAGAAGAAAAGTTTGAAAGCATAAAACAGAAACACAATTCAATACAAATTCTACCCTTTTAAATATTAATTTTTGTAAGCTATTTAGATTTTGTTTACTACCAAATAACGAACGTAAGCTAATCGAGTATGTACGATCAGACAAACAAATTGGAAACAGTCTATTAAAAGTCGGTCTTTAGAACGACCTTGAAAACCAACAAATTTCGTTAATCACTACAGGAGGTTTGTAAACAGGATGTTTCGTGCCGAAGCAACGCTTACTTCATTTAATCTCCTCTTTCATAGTTTGAAAGAACAAACACCCAGATATCTTCCTTGACAGCATTAGCTTGATTCAAACGTGCAGTATACAGGTATAAACTAATCTATTACACATATGCAATCTTAGTTTGCCTTATTGATAAGCAGAAGGCTACACGATTTTACTTTAAACATATTAGATATTAGACACAATTTTTGATAGTCATCTGGAATCAAAAAATTTGCTGAAACTGAGATGTTCTAGTGAAAACAAATGGTTTTGACCACAATAACTTGCTAAAATAATGAGATTTTATACTGGCTAAACTATGAAAAGACTTTTAGAGTAGCAATAAAGATATAGGACAGAAATTAAACATGGTTGGTTCTTGGCGTTAATCAAGAATTCGTATATATGCAATATTCTTGTATAATGTTTAAGTGACCTTTTCCGTTAGCCAAGGGTATAAATGCTTTTCAGAAAGCCGTTGAAAATACAAACCGCTTGGCGTTGACGATTTTGTGATTATAAAATTGAAAAAGTCTATAAATTGCGCCATAACAACATTCTGATACCTTTCTTGCTTTATCAGACACAAATGTTCAAGTCTTCAAAAACAAAAAAGTCTTCCAAGAGCACGATTACATATTGTCACAAACTGACAAAATATGAGAAAAACACATGACAACAATAACGTGATGTAGGGGGGGGAGGAGCAGCGACTGCAAGGCTGGAAAACAACGAGATCCACGCATGGTCGAAACGTCAGCACTTCTAAAACGTTCTACGGTGAACATTAATTTTCTTTAATCTTTAGGTTAATCAATTGGTAGTAATACCAGATTATAAAGTGCGTTCGACATAGTGGTGTTGGAAAATCAACACTTGTTTTAATTTGATTTGTGAACGAAATCGTTCATTTTGGCTCAATGGCCGCCAAGTACGATGACTAAGTTGATTTGGGCTTTTCAAAAAAATCGTACTTATCATATAAGTTATTTAAAAATTAGCTCCATTGTATCAACTTCGCTTGTTCACACTAACTGTATGCATCAACTTTAAATACCACGAGGGTTGAAAATCTCGCTAATGTTGAGTTTGTCCAACAAAAGTTTTTTGGCACGCATTGATTATTTATTCAAAATGGCGCAAATTTGGTACAAAACCCCAATAAATCGATAATCTTCACCCATGCAAAAACACAGGGATCCCAAGTTCGCCACATGCAACCCAAGATTAGGGTTGCGTTCTCCTAACGTCGAATGTAAAAAATACCTACAGCTGAATGTCAGCAGCCGTGGACAACTGTTTGGCGCCTTCAGTTTCGTCATTCGCGTCCGTCCGGCGGCGCGGTACAGCTAACAAAAAGCCTCAAACTATGAGTAGGAATTATTTGCATCATCAGTAAAAAAATGAAACTTTCATCTGTATATCCGGGAACCTTGTAGTATAGCTTACATAACTTTAATGTTCATCGTTTATGTCTTAAGAAATAGAATTAATTTTAGATCATTGTTGCAATGTATATATGAATGACGCCATTATCCAATATCACCAATATAATTCATATATATCACATTTATTAATTCGCTCAAGCGACAAAAGGAAGATACTAAGTGTAGTGAAATGCCCATGTAAATTACAAGATGAGAACTAGCAAGACAGCAAGTTTACATCCAGCCTTACTTTCTGAAATTTCTGAATTTTAAGACTGACTCGGAGCTGAATAACTTTATAAGAAATGTCGTCCAGGAGACATTGAATGCAGCAAGTATTTTTTTCTATTCCGAAAGCGGAAAGGAAATTAGAAATCCCAAAACATGTAACTTCTTATGAGCCTTTTTACATGTATACTAAAGTGGTTATGTTTTATCAACACGGACGTAAAAATTGCTTGTATTGGTCATGAAAAAACGTAAACTGAAGCAAACGGCTCCCGTAATCAAGGTAAAGTAGACTGAGAGTAACTTTGTACACCGACAGCAGTCTCAGTGGCTTTGCTGTTTTAAAAATACTAAGGACGAATAACAACTCTGCTTTAGTGACAATTGTATCAATGTAAGCCGCGGGTGATTTCTACCTTTTCTTATGATTTAGTCGTTGTAGTCAAGGTTTTGAAAACAAAGCTACACCTGCATGTGTCAAGCAAAAGACTACAAAGACTACAAGTCAGTTAGGCTAGTTTTATCTGCTAATACACAAACCGGATTTTTTAGATTTAAAGTGAGGTCGCTCATCCGTTCTGACAAAGTGTTTTATTGTCTGATGTTCAGGGATTTATTACGGCTTGTCTCAAGTGAAACAGTGCATGTGGGGAGAAATAAAGCTTCCATATTGTCTTGCTTGCTTGTACCGCGCGAGTTTGATGAAGGAGAGAAGAAAGAAGGCCGGCAGAAGGTGATTGTCTACAGTTCCGCTTTTTCAAACGTCGTGAGCAAGTGCAACTGAGGTAGGTTAGGTTGAGTTTGAATTAAAAGAATGAAGTTTCATATCCTAAAATGACTTAATTCGGGGATTCAGAAAAGCAATTCAATCGCATAAATGTGACAAAAACTAAATTATGACTCTGATATTTCTCAAGTTTTATTATAAGAGTTTTTCTAATTCTGTCCAACTTTATTTTCATTTCTCTGTAGTTTAACCGGCTTTAGCTACATATGCATATTAGGGAGGATTGGATTTTACATTCGTGTTAATATTATCATTGTTACTTAGCAATATCAAATATCATCACCCTATCTCTCAATTTATCGCCAATATCTAAAACCAACAGAGGGATTTGAGAGGGATCCGTTTTCAAAGAGAGAAACTCGAGTACAAGCACTTTGAATAAGTTTCCTAGGCGTCTCGTGTTGAAACTTGCTGCACATGTTAGCCGATAAAAAGAAGCTACTGTTTATGTGGTGTATAAGACAAAAAAAAGTAAATGTTCCTATGTTTGAACTGTACCATAGTCGCTTGCTTGAGCTGAAACACACAATTTCCTTCGCGTTACCTTGACACGAAAAAAACATTCGTAAGTAGAGATTGAAGTTCAATTCACCAACTAATTGTTCGGTTATATCACATTGTCGTCAAGTCTTGAGGTGTACATTAACGATGGATGGTTATTCATCTTTTCCCTTGTTGTGATCAAATACAATGCGGTTCGATCAAAATAAAATTCGGATACCTTATAATGTTGTTTTGCACAGCCTCAGAAAACAGCAAGTATGCGAAAGTGAATAAAAACTGGTATAGAACCGATTGCCAACTTTTGTCGAGTGGCGCTCTACTGAAATTAACCCAAATGTATATAGTTTTCACGATCAGTCATCCTGATCAGTATACGTGTGAATAACAAACGCCTGAGCGTTTTGTTAGTATAATCTAAAGCTTATGGTTGTTTCCACAAATTACAAAAACAAGATGCTGCTGTGCCCTTCTTAATGAGCTAGGTCCAAAAAAAAGTTAAGATATACAATTACGGGAAGCGGGCATTAGAACACCAAACATTTTCTAATATCTTAAGGTTTGTCTCAGTTTGATGTTTTACAAGTTGAGTGGAAGCCACAGCTGGTTTTATGTTTTATTATCGGCCGACTCGGCTGCATGCAGTGGGCTCTGTTTCACCACTGCTTTTAGAAGATATATTAGCATATACGGACTGACCTTAAGCAAATAATCCTGCAAGTCACCTGCTGGTCATTAATCAAAATTTAGAAAACTTGGAATCCTTTAAAACACAGGTATTGAAGCCTACAGTTTAGAATTAATATCTAGTTAACAGTAACTCAGCTCATTTCACCGTTAAAAACGTTTTAGGCCGGCACTGCTTTGTTTCACTCGCGTTTTTGTCGAGAGACTTATAGTTGCCAGCCAAGACAATCAAACTTTTATCACCATTTCTGAAACTGTTTCGAAAGAAAAACGCCATTTTGTTGACTTTCAATTTGCTCTGCGTGTGTTCCTGAGAAGTATATAAGTTTGAAAATCATTGGCTGGCAAACGAAATAATATAAAAGGCTGTGGCGACGTACAGCATTTTGTTAGGCATCACACAGAGTCTTTTCATATCCTTAATATTCATTTCCTGTCACAATTACAGTTGAGGAGAATGATTCTATTTGGTGGCAGCTTATGAGTTTAAAGAAAGAAAAATACTTTTATTAAAAAAAACAACTTTGATTAAGTATCCGGAATATCTATTTCCATGGTTGCTTTCGTTGCCAAAGGAATTGAAAAACATGCCGGTCAGGTTCAGTTATACATTTTAGTGTTCAACTGTACATGTTTATAGAACGTTCAGTCTTTGAATTAGAACAAGGTCTTTTTTTATATATTAACAGTCAGATCAAAGCCTTGTCTTTGAGTTATCCGATATAATAATAGTAATAATAATAATGTTTAGCATTTATATAGCGCTCTTTTCCATGTGGATATGATCAAAGGCGCTTTACAATGATTTTACAGATGACTCTGGTATTGAGGGTCTTAGATAGTCCGCTATATACGGCTCACAGTAATGTTCAGTAAGAGTTGC
>JAOBAT010109313.1:0-14759 GCA_026413305.1 Hydrozoanthus tunicans
ATGGTGGACTCGGGGGAGCCCACGTTTATCAGGTTCAGTAATGAGGAACACACCGGCCCAGGGTGGAAACACAGCAGGCAAAAGTTCCCGCGTCCAACAATAGTGGGATAGCACCTGTGAATAGGCGCTTGTCAACAGCCCGATCAACACGGTCGAACTCAATCCTTTTTCTTTTTTGGTTAGCTTTCAAGTTACATATTTTAATTTACACGAATTTGAACTGGAAAGGGTCTAATTTGACAATTTTCAGCTGTAAACTCTTCGAGTATTTAAAATCGTTTGCAAGATCTTGCTTTTTTATGCTAGTTTTTTTCACCCTTGTAGTTTTATATTCTCTTTATTTCCATTTACACCCATTCTAAAATGTACTTAAATTATACTTGTGTGTACTGCGGAAACACTACATTTTACAGTCAAATTATTTGACAAGCACATAATATAAAAAGCGCTAGATAACAAAATATTAGTTCTCAAAACAGTGAAAGTATGGGAAAAGAAAATCTTAAGATAATAGTTAAAGGGGAAAAAAGAGAGAAAAAAGTTTTTGAAAATGAAAACCATGAAACGGACCGTATCAAACAAACAAAACCAAATCGAGAGGAGAATGGGGCCAAGATACGAAGCAGGTTATTTTCAAGGGGGAGATGTTTTTCGGTGTTATTTCTCTTCTTTATTGACTTTAAATCTAGATTTTGAAATCTTAATATGGCAGAAAGCACAGAATCTTCCAATGAAGAGCAGAAGAGGATTTCTACCCGTAGAGAGGGTCCAGTTGGAAACGATTTAGGTGAGTTTTGTCGTCATTCCGGCGGCTATTGTAAAATTTGGGTTTTATTGTCGAGTCGGAGTGTTGAAAGCAGGTATACAGTTAGGCCGTCACAGTTACGAGCTTAGTCGGCTGAATATTGAATGCTTTTCTTTTAGATTCAAAAGAAAGTGATTCAAAACTGAACGAAATCGAAGTTGAATATCAGCCGGATTGTCCAGTATGTTTACATTCCTGCAATTATCCTGTGCAGCTGCCATGCGGCCATATTTTCTGCTATCTTTGTATCAAAGGAGTTGCTTTGAGAAGTCGAAGATGCGCATTATGTCGTCAAGATATCACTGTTGATTGTATTGAGAATCCGACCCTTGTAAAACCAGTGAATTTTCAAAAGGAAAAAGAGGTTAAGGACGAAAAAACTGTCGGGGATCAAGAGTATGTGTGGTTCTACGAGGGCCGTAATGGATGGTGGCAGTACGATGAGAAAACGGCAACAGAAGTCGAAAAAGCATTCAAGTCTGGTAAGAGATCTTGTCAATTGTTGATTGCTGGTTTTCTGTACATGATCGACTTCGAAAATATGTTTCAAATGAGACGAAACGAGCCTGGTAGAAGGAGGAGAATCAAACGCGACAAACCCGATGCAGAGAGAAAAGGAGTTGCAGGGATTCGGCTGCCAGTCAAAGCAAAACCAAAGTCGACTTCAACATCCTCAGGAACAAGCGAAACTTCCAAGAAATCAACAAATGCGTGTTGCTCAAGCGAACTAGAAAAAGGGTCAGGGACTTGTTCAGACAAAGATGACAGTAGTAAAACTACACTGTCCCAAGAAAATAAGAAGGATCCTGGAGCGTCAAACCAAGTTGATCCTCAAACATCCAGCTGTCCTAAGGAAGTCAATTCATCAAAGAAAGGCAAATTTGAAAGACCAAACACTGAATCAGCTAAGTAAGATAGTTGACATCATGGCAATTCAACAACAGCAAGAGATCTGTAGTAAAGGTTTCTTTTGACCCCCATGGCACATTTATTTAATTGAATATATTATCGATGTTCATGTTAATATTCAGACAAACACTGAAGTGATGTATAATATTAAAAAATTTGTATTGATTTGTTGGGTCTAGAGCCTGTTTACATGCAGGCAGGTAATCTGTTTTGGTGGGGTAAAAAATAGCTTGCATTCGTTATTAACTAAGTGCGTGTTAGCTAGAAGCAGATTATGTGATGCTATATATTATGTTAGAAGCAGATTATGTGATGCTTGTCAGTCTGTTTAATATAGACAATTCAGTTGAAATCTTATTGTTTGTTCATTCTAACTAGGATTCATATCTTTTCTGTACAGTTAGGGTGATTTACTATTTACTGTTTTTTGCATTACAAGATAACTTGTTTTTTATGTTAATATGGTTGTGTAAAAAAGAGATGACAGATGTTGATAAACTGGCTGAGACTGAAAGGGTTGAGTTATGTACAAAGAAGTTGTTGATAAACTGGTGGGGGCTGAAAGGGTTGAGTTATGTAAGAAGTTAGATGTGGATAAACTGGCTCAGGCTGAAAGAAGTAAAAATATTAGCCATGTCCAATTGCAAAGGTTTTATGTTAAGGAAGATGGAAATACTATTCATTAGTTGGACATAAAATAATCAAGCAATACTAATGTTATTTGGTGGGGTAAAAAATAGCTTGCATTCGTTACTAACTAAGTGTGTGTTAGCTAAGTACTTATACACACAGAATGGCAAAATACATTCTGGTAGTTAATGCACTTCATCTCTCTCTTGTTTCCATCTCTCAGTATTATTGGCTTCTTGATAACTTGTTTTTAAAATGTTGCTTGTATTGTTTTACATGCAACATAAGTCAACCCAGCTAGGGGGGTCACCTGCCTTCAACCTTTTAAATGGCAAAAAGCAACCCAGCTAGCTATAGGGAGGGAAGACTGGCGGCAAACCCACATTTGCTGGTCACCCCACCCCACAACGCTGAGACACAAAGAGTTAATATGAACTGGCTGGTTACCTACCTACATGTAAACAGGCCCTTAGTTGTACAAAGGAGAAACTTTTTTTTAATAAATATAGTTCTAATTAAATGTTGTTAGAAGTAGATTATGTGATGCTTGTCAGTCTGTTTTTAATATAGACAAGTCAGTTGAAATCTTATTGTTTGTTCATTCTAACTAGGATTCATATCTTTTCTGTACAGTTAGGGTGATTTACTATTTACTGTTTTTTGCATTACAAGATAACTTGTTTTTTATGTTAATATGGTTGTGTAAAAAAGAGATGACAGATGTTGATAAACTGGCTGAGACTGAAAGGGTTGAGTTATGTACAAAGAAGTTGTTGATAAACTGGTGGGGGCTGAAAGGGTTGAGTTATGTAAGAAGTTAGATGTGGATAAACTGGCTCAGGCTGAAAGAAGTAAAAATATTAGCCATGTCCAATTGCAAAGGTTTTATGTTAAGGAAGATGGAAATACTATTCATTAGTTGGACATAAAATAATCAAGCAATACTAATGTTATTTGTGAAAGCACAATCAAATTCATATATATACCAGTTAACATGAAGACTGGCAAGCAGTTATGAAGTGAGTACTGCAGACAAAAACCAGAAAAGCAAATTTGTAAGCACCTTTGTTCCCTCCGGTAGACTTAAAACTTAGCTGTAAAAACATTTCCAGTATAGGCAGTATTATAGACCAAACAAAAAGAAGCAGGCCAGCCTGCTGGAGGATTTAGAAGAGTTTAAGATTGTAAGCAACTTTGTTGCCTCTGGTAGACTTAGAACTTAGCTGTAAAAACATATCCAGTAAAGACAGCATTGTAGACCCAACACAAAGAAGCATGCCAGCCTAGTACTGCAAGGATTTAGGCTAGAGTTAAAGATTGGTCATCCAAGCTAATATAATGTAGATAAGTCATGTTACATGTACAGTTGTCTATTAATCATAATAAAGGTCGATCGAAAAAGGTTCAAAGGTTCTTTACTTTGGGGTGCCAAATAAACACCCAGGTTGCTTATTAATATTTTTTTATTTTTCCTCTATTCCCCTGGAGTTTATTAATAACTCCCCCCTGTTTATCTTAAAATTCTTCAAGTTCTGGTACAACCATTTAAGTAGTAGTCAAAATTTCAAGATATCTAGTTGGTTACAAGAGTAAATTACTTGGTTGCCCAACTTGGTCTGAGCTCAGCTAAATGGTCGCACCACATTTTTGTGCTTTGGTCACAGTACTGTATCACTTAGAATACTTCATGTTATGCTGCAGGCTTTCGTGAAATTCAGATTGCAACTATTCAGCTACTTGCTACACCTCTGATATAAATGAGTTAGGAGGAACAAAAATGATTTTGTCCAGTTGCATTTTTACCAAGAACTTACTCAGATAGCATGAAAACAAATATTGCGGTACATTTTCCAAATCCGATGGTAACAAGTTTTCTAGCCATATTAAAGGTAAGCGTACATACGTAGGTGAACGTATTTGTTGCCAGAGAAAAACGCAAAGAGAACTCAAAGTAATTATGTTTTGACCGAATTTCAGTAAAAGTTAAAAGCAAAAATAAAGCTCTAAAAATACCCGATTCTTGCTCCAGAATGCAGGAATGCATTCTAAGAGGTCCTATTTCAAAAAATTTTCCAGGGGGGCTTGCCTACACGCTCACAGCTTTGCCACTCGTTACTCGCACCTTCGGCACTTGTTCTCTGCCTACCTTAGCTGTTTTGCTGCCTACTTCAAAACTTTTTGAAAACCCTGGTCGAGTAACAGAGCGTACTGTATAAAAATTTTTTGGTAAATTAGCTGAAAAAGTGGAGCAGCTGTAGCCACCCCATGGTTTTATGATTATAAGCTCTTCTGTTGTCAAATACCTACAACATTGAGAGTAACTAATTTCCAAAAGAATACTTATGTGTGGGAAATACTTCTGTGAGCACAAAACTCCTGCTCAATGCGTGAGATTTGAGAGCTCTGCTTTCCAATCAAAAGTTGCTTGTGGGTCATCATTATAAATAATTTTGTTGTAGTTGCTATATATGCTGTTGATTTTGCAAACAAACTTAGGTTAAAATCTTATCCTTTTTTGGAGTACGAGTTAACAAAAAAGTTGTTTTTCTAAGCTTTTAATACCACACCATAGACCTTATGTATTATTCATTATTCATTCTTGAACTAAACTTTCAAGAGAATATGTTACCCAAGATAAGGCTAGTAGGGCTAAAATGAATGTAGGGAAAAGACTTTAAGAGGAAAGGTTTGGTCAGAGTACTGGTAAGAAGCAACAAAGATCAGTTTGATTCACACAAGACAAGCACTCTGCATGTACCTCAAAATTATTATATCAAGGCAATACACTATGTGGTACAACTTTAAAGTGCTGATGGAACCACCCTGTTTTTATTTTCTTTTCTTTTGAAAATGATCTTTACATTGGCAAGTTACTTCTAAAAAAGGTTTTTATGGTAATTACAAAATGCTCATTAGTTTTTCAAAAATTTTTTTACCCAAAATAACTTTTTACTGCTTAATTAAATTATTGTTTAATGGTCCTAGACATGGTCCTAGACTTGCTGCTGTCCCCTAAATACCTTAACTGAATACAAGACATGCTTTCTTTGAAGCAAAGACATTTACAAATACTTTTCAGTATAACAAAAATATTTTGTTAAATAACAATTTAAAATTCAAATGTATCCAATATGAAATCAACGATGATTATTTTTTGATGCTGTCTAATTATAAATACAAGTTTTTGGCAAACTAACAATTAGAAAACTGCTTATTCATATGCCTTCCCAGGGGTTAGCCCCATTCACATATTTTTATTTTAACGATTTTGGGAAGGGGAGTCCGACAGAACTTTACGTTTAAATCAAAATTAATTCCAACTTTGTAGTTTGCCTACCCAAAACAATCCTTACTTTCTTAGCATACCCAGTAAATTTTGCTTAATAGGTTGATTGGAGATACCAAAATAGTTGCTGTTTTTTTTTTCACAACCACAATCTTCAACATCCAGAATCCTGTCATCTTACAAAGACCCCCCAAAAAATACCTTTGCCCAAAATTTTAGACCCCAAAAAAAATCTGGCAGACCCAAGCATAGTCTAAATATGCCAGTCTAGTTTCAACTACCCTTGAATTTTGTCATAGAACAAAGCCATGTACGACACAGTTCCCACACTGCTCACAAGCCACATTTTCCAGTAGGCAGACCTGCCCCACTTTGTGAAGAGGAATGGCAGCAGGGAAGCACTCCAGATAATAAAATATGGAGCTGTTCTAAGTAAACCAAGTCGGCGGCGCCTTGGGACTCCTGGAAGGATTCCTCCGTCTTGTTCATTGTAAAACTTTCCCAAGACTCTGTGTGCAGACAGAAAGGGAAAGAGTAATCTTGGTACAGATTTAAGAATATTGGAAGCACTATAGCAGGTGGCCATGGTTTAAACAAGTAGTTATTTGAAAAGTGGCAAGCAACAATATTTACCTCTTTTACCCCACAAAGCTATGTGTCTCCTGAAGCCACACTTTATGCAGGTACTGTAAAACTCCCTGCTATAAAAGCCCTCCCCCCAGTTTTAGACCACACCCGACTCTCAAACAACAGTACTTACATCTCTTACCGAAAAAGCTATGTGTCTCCTGAAGCCACACTTTATACAGGTACTGTAAAACTCCCTGCTATAAAAGCCCTCCCCCCAGTTTTAGACCACACCCGACCCTCAAACAACAGTACTTACATCTCTTACCGAAAAAAGCTATGTGTCTCCTAAAGCCACACTTTGTACAGGTACTGTATAACTCCCTGCTAAAGCCCTCCCCCCAGTTTAAGACCACGCCAGACCCTCCCCTCACCCCGACCCCCATTTATAAGCCCATCTTCTTTGTTAGTGCTTTTCTTTTTAAACATCAAAATTTCTAACCAAAAGCTAAAAGGTATAATAAGACTGTTTTATATGTAGATAACAAAGTTTTTGAAATAAATTTCAGTTTACAGTATTTTGATACACAAATGTATTACAAATTTAACATTAAATGAAAATTGTTTCTCAGATACCTCTATTTTTTTTATTCCAAAACATCTCCCCCTCCCCCAGTTAAAAAACCAACCAGAACCACTTAAGAAGTTTCAGAAACCTAGGGCTTTAAAGTGATATTTTACAGTATGCAGGTATCACTACCGAAGTTATTTTGTTTATTCCTTAAAATCTCAGTTGTATTGGTGTAAATTCTCTTAACTAGAACCCATACTTTTCATTAAACCAATTTGGAGAACTTCACATTAATTTTCACCTTTATTTAGTTAACTTTATGTAAATTATGTCTTTAATTAGAGTAAATTAAGGCAAAGTCAACATTTTTAAGTATAAAACAACCAATTTGTCTCATTTTTCATTCCAATAACATGATCTTTTTTGATTTGATCAATATATAGAACAAAAACACTATTGGGAGTAAAAATTTTAAAAAGTGAAAGGAGACTGAATTTAAGAATATCTTAAAACTTTCTAAATCAATCTTTTTACTGAAAATAATCCGGAAAATTAATGAATATGTGATACTAGGAAAATAACACAGGTACAAAAATGCAAAAAATGTAATTAGGGGTGTTGGTGTCCTCTTGGAGTTTGTGGGTAAAAAGGAAAATTATCTACAAACCTGTCTTTTTGTCTGAAACAGTTGTGCACCCATTTCTTCCTAGCCAACTCATCCTGTGGGATACTTGACATCTCATGCCGCTGGCAGTACACATGAATCTGGGGATGTTGCATTGATAGAAACTCTGTGGAAAAATCATAAATTAAAATATTGCTCTAAGTACATTTATCTGATAAATTTGGTGTTTTATTTTTCTATTAGCATTATACTTTAAAAATATTAAAATACTTTCTTGATCCTGTGGTCAAATTGGCTGTCACTTATCCCTAGTTTCGACAGTGTTAGGTCCAGTTGTTAGGTATAGATGAGAGTCTTTGACTCCCCCTACAAAGGGCACTATCCTTCACCGGTTTGGTCACCAGTAGAAACTGGTATATACGCTCTGACATTTAAACAGCTGGATCGACTGGAACAAGCCAGAAAAAGTGTCTTGCTCACAGACACAACACAGTGGTCTGACCAGGGCCTGGTTATGAGTATGAAGCCTGAATAAGCTATCTGCTGGATAAAAGATAATTGTGGTCACTAATAATCAAAGACTGTTTGGTTCTTTGTTGATTTTTCTATCCCTTGTTCTTAAGTCAGAGAGAGACTTCTTGAGTAAAGGGTAGAATAGTGTCAAACAAGTTCCAATATAATATGGTAGTCTGAATCTTGGATATATAGTTGAAGAAGAAATTATTAAAGCTTGGAAATACACAAGAACTCAACCAGTGACTCGGCTCCTCATGTGAGTCTCTGTAGCTCAGTGAGTAGAGCATCTGAACGGTAATCAGAGGGCTGCGGGCTCGATTCCTGTCAGTGAATCAGAATTTTTTCTGAGCTTTCAACTTGTGAATCAATAATTTCTTCTTCGAATTTCAATAAAGTTTTACTGCTGAAAATAGAAAGCACTTACCCAGGTATTGTACAACTGGGCCCAGGACCTGAGTTTGCAACCCTACAGTAAGATTACTTGTAACTGCCTAGCCACTGCTTTGCTGGCAGTACTTAGTAACAAAGAATTTCATGGGAAATAAATATTTTCAAAATTTAATTAAAAATAGTACTAATTAGTGATTTTTTCCTTGAAAATTTTACAATACTAAAGCTAAAGCATAACAAAAAGCAAATACCTGGCATTGATGGTGCTTGCTTTCGAGGTAGGACACTCTCATCACTAGCTTCCTTGTAAGCGATGGTTATATCATATACTGCATCCAAATAACTAGCTAACTGGTCTAAACACACCTGTTAGTGAAAAATGAAATAAGTCAACTAAAAAATACTCAAGTGTCAAAATAGTGTAATCCCCTGTCAAACATATAAATAATTATATTCAGTATTAAATGTGTCAATTATATACTTTTTCCCATACAAAATGTAATGTAGCAAAAACTGACAGTTAATTTTTTTTCCAAATTTAAAGCTTGATTTATCAACAACATGTATGCTATTAATTATTTTAATAAAATGACAGTAGGGCTTTTACTTATACCGGTTGTATGTGAGACAGGCTTAATTATAGCAATTCAAAGATGCCAACTCTCCCGCATTTTGCGGGAGACTTGTATATTTTCACTTCATCTTCAGACCTCCCACATTTTACAGAAACCTCCCACATTTTTAAAGAATAAATTTAGATTAATTAATAATATATTGTTCCTGACTCTGCAACGACAGAGTCAATGCAGCATAAACCAGTGCAACAGTTCTAATTTTTTTACTATTGTGTATTAGGCTTTCATATTATAGCCTTGTGGTTTTTTAGACAAATACTAACATGATGTGGGTCAAGAAGGATTATCCAATTAGTTGACTGTATGTATAAATCGGCCACACAGGAGATGTGATGTGAGGCAATGTGACCCCCCTTTGAAAAATCTGGCTACACCCCAGCAAACATTTGTGTGCATATAAAGATGTGAGGCAATACAAACACTTGAACAGCTGTCAACAGAACGAAAGTTCTAACCCCAAAAAATCTCCCACATTTTGAAGTTCGAATGTTTGAATCTCTGCATTATTAACTGATTGGGTGTATTTTAAAAGCTGTAGACCAAACCTACCTCTGTACCCTTTGTCCTTGGTGTTAAGACATGAGAAAGAACTGGAAATCCTAGCACAAAAATCCAATCTATTAGTATAATCAGTGGACAGAAGTTTTTGTGGCTCTGATTAGGTAAATCATTCAGCTGAAGCTTAGAAGAACTATGGTTGTTAACCGTTTGGGACAACAAGTCAAAACGATAAAATCAAGAACAACTTTCTATCTAGCGAAAAATGCAGTTGCTGTTCAAACAAAAAGAAAGTAAGGGACAAAACATAGTTTTGGTTTAAATCACAAATTAAAGATCAAATAAGACAGCATAAGCAAACAGAAATTCTGTTATTAAATAAGTAAACAGAATTGTTGTTTAATGTCTTAATTCAACATCCAGTTTAAGAAAGGAGACATCTTCTTTTGGGTAAATAATTTAGTAATAAAAAAATCTGGAAAAATGTTTGACTATGCAGCACATTGACACTAACTTTGTGTAAACTCTAATAAAATACAGTTTAAAAAAATTGGTTTCATAACCTTAGTACCTTTGTCTGCTGCAAAATGCTGGCTTTCCTCAACTATTTGTGTGTTCTCAGGGTTGTACCTTGTTCCCTCTGGAAAAATAACCAGCCACATCTAGATGGAGTGAGAAAATACAAAACAGATTTAATATTTTTCATTTCAACAGAAAAAACGAATTTTTTGCTATGATGATGGATTCTGTTGATTTTTGAACTTCAGTTTGACTGTAAAACAATTCGAGTTTTTTGACCAAAGCTCTTAGTTCAACCTGTGTTACTAATGAGTCAACTATTATTTCATTGTTGGTTTGAGATAAAGGTCCAAGGGGGAGGGGGGTACTCGAGGTTTGAAAAGGCTAAGGGATGACCATGGAAAAAGCCCCCAATTAAATACCCTAAAAAATGCCATGGCATAAAGCTAAAATACCTTTTGGTTTCAAAATTTACCCTTAAAAATACCAATTAAAAATTGCTATTCTTCCCTAAAATTTTTCCACTAGGTTTGAGACAAAAGTCCTGAGGGGTTGGGTACTCCTGGGTTGAAAGGGATTACCGATGGAAAAGTTCCCAAAAAATACCCTGAAAATACAGAGGGATAAAAATAATTTTCTGCCCTAAGGAATACCTCTCAGTTTTAAAATTACCCTAAAAAATACCAATTGATACTTCCCCAATATGGTGAATACCTCCCCCCCCCCTCGCAAAAGATTATTTGTTTCATGTCCTAAAAATGTTTAAATTTGAAAAATTTGTTAACTTGTAAACACTTCATGTCTATTGAGATGTTATCTGCCAATAGGTTCTGTAGTCACTTGTAAGTACTTAAATTATTAAATATAATTAAGTCTTACAAATAACAGTCATAATTTTACTGAGAGAAGAAAAGGTTTTTAGACTAAGGTTTGACCCTTTAGGCAATAAGGACTGTAACTAAAACAGTATAAAGTAAGACTTACATTTGTTCCATTCTTTTTCATGTGCTCTAGTTGCCTAAAACAATTATATTTCTTTGTTATTAACAGGTCATCATAATGGTTGAAGAAAGAAATTATTATTAATTAAAAGTACATCAGAAACAAAACATTTGTTTTGGCATATATAACTAGCTTATGTCATGGACTCAATCACTAAGAAAATCCTTGTCAATAATGCATTTTGTCTGATATTTGCATTACTAACCATGCCACAGTGGTATGTTAATGGATATCTAAGGACTCCATGGAAAGAGTTTGAAATTTTAGCTCGCATTGCCTGGTAATACAGTGATGTTAACAGAACCAAACATTCTAAAAACTGTTCTACCCAAGAGGGCCAAAAGGTCAGAAGAAGTTGCACACTTTTTGCACAAATTAGCCCAGGATTAACTGCAATAAAATCAAAACTCAGCACTGGGTACTAGCATTTTAACAGGCTACAGAATAGCAGAACTTTGAATAACGACCCTCGAATAATAATGCTCATGTATATTCATGGCCCTTCAGCTAGTCGGTTGAGTGGAAGACTGTAAAACTAACATCCTCATTTCTTTACTATTTTTTTTACTTTTCTATATGAATTTAGTGTCGTTAATGAAAAAAAAAAACATTTAAAAAGCTTGCAGACAAAAGACTGTAAAACTAACATTGTCATCACTGATTCGAATCCTGCTCAAAGAACTTTTTTTTTACTTTTTTCTTTTCTATATGAATTTAGTGTTGTTAATGAAACAAAAACATTTGAAAAGCTTGAAGATAAGATTGGATAAGCTCAACCATCCAACTGCCAAACAATGATCATTACCTATAGAGTGCATAAGTTGAGCTAGCCTCCTTTTAATGCAGCAAATCACAGGGCAAGGCATTGCTACTGCCTTAGATTGTGTGGTGGAGCTGCAGTGGAAGCAGCCAAAAAATTGAGCATGAATGAATGTTGATGAGAACACCATGCCCTGTGATTTTCTGTGTTATAAAAAACATCCAACCACCTCCCAGCAGGCTAATGACAAGACACACCTTCTCACTGAGTCTTGGTCTCTTGAACTACTTCTTTTCACATAAATGCATTCATGCTATTAATTTTGGTATAACAGTTAGTATATTGAACAAATTAGCATGCATTGATTTAAAATAGTAAATACATGTTTTTTCAGTTGCCATTCAAATTAATTTAATCTCCTGTATCATTTTATATTAATATTGCTCTGCATCAAGTGGTTTGATGATACATAATTTTTTTTTCAGTGTCACAACAATCAAAGTTATTTTGAATAAAAAACTGTAGTAAATGTATTGTCGGATGAGTAGACACAATAACACCATAACAATGAGCAAGGACCAAAAAAGGGAGGCCCTAATCAGACCCTATTAGTAATTACTACAGTAAACAGTCTACATAATTTGGTTTTTCATTCATTCTTAATTGATATACAAAAAAAGATAATTAGCTATAAAATATTTTCAATAATTATGTTCCGAAAGAAGATAAATTGATTACCTAGTAAACTAATAATCCAAACTTCCATTCATATAATGCACCAGTCAATGTACTAAGCTTATCTCTGGTTTCTGTATAGTCTTAAAAGCAGATGGGAGTCTATAACTCCTGCTGGATAGGTCACCAGCTAATACATCCCCAGTTAGCCCAAAGCAGACTTGAACAAGTTGGGAAAAGTGTCTTGGTTAAAGACTCAACACAGTTGATCAACCAGGGCTCAACCTAGCTTTTGACTCTAGGATTATGAATCTAACTAAAACCCACATCCTTTCTGAACCAAGTTACACAAAACGCAAGGCCTATTTTTGGATACTTTGATAGACTATAATCCAGTTGTTACAACAAATATTATTTTATTGGTTAAATTGTAGATAAAACTGATGCTGTTTATTTTACAGTACCTGGGCAAAATAAAAACCATACAAAGGAAGATATTTAAGTCCACTCTTTAAAATGTAGCGCACCCTGCCAAGAGAGCCTTGTCTTATGGCTAGCAAATCAGCTACCACCCAATCAACTGTGCACTGATGATTTGCCAGATACAGTATGTTTTCCTGTTTCTTCCAAGGAATTGCATCACCATAGAATATCACCTACAATAAAGCAGATGTATTCTCTCATGTCAAGAGAAATGATCCTTGTTTACCTCTTGTACCCTGTAACTTGAAAGAAAAGTTTAAGCAGTATTTCAAGACCAACAAAAGTGATGTCTATTTTTGGTATCTTTATAGAGAGGCCTAGGGAACCCTGGCAGAGCATGAAAAAAAAATCTACCAAAAATGCTTCATGGGTAATATAAATTCCCCATCACTGGTCACACAAAACCCTTGTAACCCCCTCCCCCTCTTATTGGGGGTTTCCTGTTCCAACACTCTTGTCCCTTACATGGGAGTCCCCCCCCCCCCACCCTCAGCCTTATCCCCCAGAATTCTCACCGACAATGTCCTTAATGTCTGCAGTTGTGATTATATAGTTATTATGTCAAATGATCATCGTGAACAACCTTTTCCGCAGCTCTTTTAGATTTCTTTATCTAAAGTAACAAAGGAGACGATTCATTCTTACCTCTGCACCTGTATAGGTCTCAAAAAAGAAACAAACTAAAGACTGATACATATCGTACAAACACTCGTCTCCCCTTTCATAAAATCTCCTTGGAAGAATCGCTGTTAAAATCCTCCACGCCATCCACAGCGACAAGTAATGCGGAGCAACCCCAACCATCACTGCAGCTGGCACTGCGAACCGCAGGGAGTGAACATGGCACATAACACTTAACATTTCGGACTACAGACTGAGGATTTTCGTACCTAATTACTATCACTAGTGTTAGGTCTACACGAGAAAATGTTTCGCCTGGCTACGAGCCAGCCGCACGTGCAGCATGAACAAATTAATGGCGCGGTCGCAAAGAGGGTGCGGGGCTACCAAGTCTCCGCCGAGAAAAACAGTCCGAAAAAACAGGCGCGCGGTTTAATTTACATTGTTTTATTTTCAAGAACCTGTTTTGTTTTCTTCATATACTTTATTTGACGACAATTATTGTTGAAGTATTCAAAAAGGGTAGAGAGGAAAGAAAAACGACCGGAGGAAAGCTGGAGAAATACCTCATCCAGTCAGACTCAGAGTGGGTCATGAAGTGATTTGTCGATGGCCGATACAACTATAGGTATAATAGTTATTTTAAATAATTTTATTACAATGCTTTATCGTTCATGCTTCGTACGTTTTTTTCTAAACTTATTTATAGTTTTGACGTTTAAATTTATTTGAATATTTACAATTTCGTTACATAGATTTGCTGCTTGTTTCCCGTTGTTTGAGAAGGCGTACCACATATATATATACCTTTAGCTTGAATATTTAATTATTGTAATTGTTTTAATAATAACAACAATAAAACATTAAAAGTTTAAATATTATTGATTTTACTATCATTTGCCAAGTTTTAACCATTTTGAAATTTTCTTACAGTTATTTCATCTGATGACGAAACCATAGGTATGAGTGCATATTATTTCAACTTTAATTTGACGGTATTTTATCATGAAGCATGGCTTTAGTTTCACATGAAAGCTTAATAATGCTTCAGTTTGTCAGCATTGAAGTAAAGAGAACTTTAGTTAAGGAAAATCTTAACTGGGGGGTACTTCGGGGTCAAAAGGGTAGGGATGACCATCGGAAAAGTCCCCAAAATACCCTAAAAAATACATAGGGATAAAAATTTTCTACCCTAAGGCATTTGTCAACATCTAAATTCTCCTTACAGTAAACAAAAGAAAACAAGCTGGTTAGTACTGAGAATATG
>JAOBAT010109324.1:0-14754 GCA_026413305.1 Hydrozoanthus tunicans
GGAGGAGTGGGGGGGGGGGGGGTGGGGTAAAACAGTTTTGTTGTCGAAAGGTGCTCATTCCAGGCATTTGATGTAATACAAGGCATATAACGTTCATACTCAAGTACCGCGTTTCATTCCCTAACTAGAGCTCGATGAGCAGCTTGGAGATACCCAATGCGATATCAATGGTAAGATCTTTTAACCGTGGAGCCATTGAGATCAATGTTTTTCTTAAGTACCAACTTTGATTTCGTTCTATTCAACAATGCAGACCACGAGACCAAAATAATGCACCGTCTGCAGAACCTTATTCTAACACATACCAAAGTTTTGCTCGATGTTATGGAGTACTCTGCTGAGCTAGACTGGTAAGTTTTCAATTTAATTCAGTTGAATTTTGGCACCTGTATTTACAAACATTTAAAAGTTATAATATCAACAAGAACATGAAGAATAGAAGGTACTCAGCTTTTTTCTGAATGTATTGCAGAGGAAAACGGGGTTGATAGTGGTGTACTATACGTGCTGTCATTGGGTTATAAAAAAGGTATAAAGATGAAGACAATCAAATTTATATGCATTTTGAATTAGTATTGAAAAGTGATAACAAACAAGCTTTAAGAGGAATAGTACCAATCTTAGGTAAACAGTAATAAATTGTTTGTGATCCAGCTAGTGGCAGTACCTACAGCTATTTTAATATTCTTCTACCTTCATGGATATATAACTTTTAAGTTCTGTTGCAACAAAAGAAACTGTTTCAGTACAGCTATCTTAACATTTCAGCTGCATGATCTAATAAAGTTCAAGGTTGGTTTTTATTTTGAACTTATTCATTCAGAAACTTTGTGGTCATACTTCGGTCAGTTGGGTCGTACCTTACCGACATATGGTTCTATGCAAATATGGTTTCATAAACAAGTATGTCGCTCCTTGATTACTTTTACCGTTCCCCTTTTGTTCAGTAGTCAGTGTTCAGCATCAAATAAACACCTCAAATTGATCTTTCAGCTTGATAGCGCTATCTGAGTGTGCTCGCGAAAACAACTACTGCAGCCCAACAATCACCAGGAAAAATATCGTTGAAATTAAAGGAGGAAGGTCAGACTCATTATTTACTTTGATCGTGTTTACTTTTTCGTAAGTGATGTGCAGTTACTGCTTAAAAGTTTACCTTTTTTCTAATTTTGTTATTTGGTGTGTTTTAGTTTTCTTTATTAATAATGTGTTCAATGACAGACATCCACTTCAAGAGCTGTGTGTCACACAGTTTGTGCCGAACGACACTTCCATTGACGACAACAATGGGCGCTTGAAAATTCTAACCGGTCCAAATGCTAGTGGTAAAAGTGTTTACCTCAAACAGGTGAAGAATAAGTACTTACAGGTTTAACCATGTAGCTCTAGTATAACTAATATTTACGTGCTTGCTTCTTGAAAACGAAATTCCAAAAAATTCCAAATTAATGGTCTCGTTTCACGGCTCAGTTGTATACAGCTGTATTCTCCCAATTTCAGAAGGTGCTCTGATTACGTAGATTGTTATCAATTGTTTAACATTAAAGAGACTCGTACAAGTCAACTAATATCTTAACAACTAGTACACTCGTCTAATCTAAACCAATGAAAGATAGTACAATGAAATATATCGACAGTTTTGCCCATGGTAACTTAACATTGGAAAGCTAACTTTAAACCATGATTTTTATAGTTCAATAAATTGCACAACTAAAGATAAGAATTATGCAGATTATCAACTCGTTTTTTCCACTTTCACTAGGTTGGACTGATTGTGTTCCTTGCACATATTGGCAGCTTCGTTCCAGCAGATACAGCCATTATTGGACCGATAGATAGAATATTTACACGTATTCACACTCAAGAAACCGTCTCAGTGGGCCTTTCTACATTCATGATCGACCTAAATCAGGTATATGACAACCATATATGTAAAAGTAGTTTAAGTTTTTAAATAATTTTTTTTTCCATATATCAAAAAGGTTCTCATAACATATCAAGTAAAATGCTCTTTTAACATCTTCAGTTTAATTGTAGATGTGATTGTTGGCTTTTTTGCACCTACCTTGCTTGTCAAACGCTTTTAAAATCATTTTTCAGTAAGTGCTTCATTAGAGGTAAAACCAATTCATTATGCTGGTAACTACTTCCGGTTATCGAGGCTTTGGCTTATTGGGGACCCCTAAAGTATACAAAAATTAAGTCAATTGGAGCAGATCAGAAACAGAACAGTCTTGCCAGGGTATGAACTTTTGCATGACCATAGGCTTAAAAACACAATTAATAAATGATGATCACTTTGTTATTGTATAACGCAAAAGTTCCAGATTTATGAAACCTGTACAATGTATGCAACAAGATGGTAGTAGTATTAAACAATAAGTGAAAAGGCAAAAGGCAGTAGAACTTTGCAGAGAAAGAGTACAAACTACTTAGAAATAGGAACACTAATCAATGCAGCCCAAGTAATTGGATATTTTCTTGTAAATAATTGTTGTACCTCAGCAATGAATACGAAATACTTTTAGAAATAAACAAAAATCTTGTTTGTAAATCTACAGATAGCAATGACGGTAAAAGGTGCAACGCCAGATTCTCTCGTAATAATTGACGAATTTGGGAAAGGCACAGCTACGGTAAGACACGAAAACGTTTTAACGAAAAATAGACTCAAGCACAGCTAGTAAGAATTACACCGTAATGCATGATTTTAAGATGTCAGGTATATACTAGTTTTTCCTGGAAAGCAATCGAATTTTCTGTGGCTGCGATATTATTCTAAGGAGTAGTATTTTGTTCTGACTTTCCGCCAATACTTGTACACGTCAGCAGATAAGCTGCTTTGTTTTCGGCAGCCAATGAAACATGGCTTAACTTAGTTTTGCAATAGTTTCTATAAGGTAGCCGAGGAAAAATTCATTTGTCATTATATATTATTTGATTTACGGTATTCGCTTGTTGTTACCGTTTAGCGGGAGTAATGGTTAACAGGTAATGTGCTATTGTGATGGCTTAACTTCCAAAATTCATGCTTTATTAGCTTTCTTTTTTAAGGTCGATGGCCTTTCGCTTCTCAGTGCAACACTGCGTCACTGGTTATCTTTAGATGACTGTTGTCCCAAAGTTCTTTTATCTACACACTTCCACAGTTTGATTCAACAACAGTTGTTACCAAATATACCAACTGTTAAGTATCAGGTACCAATACTTGAACAATCATTCTTCAAAATATATGATATATACCAAATCTCTGTAATCTTTGTTTTCATGTACCCCTATGTGAACCAGCCAGTACAAATATCTTAATAACCGAGTGCGAGGTCTGCATGTCCGTGGAAATTTTTGCCCGAGGTCTTTAACAGTACAGACCGGCCGTAGCGACGTCTGTGGGAAAGACCGAGGGCAAATTTTTTCCCGGACAGACCGAGCAAACGAGGCTTTCAAGATATTTATTAGATGGGTTCAGTTTTAGATCAGTAAAAGAGAACTAACGATTATCCCTGCGCACTCACGTTAACGAGAAATCGGTCCAATAACTTCCCAGTCCTGTATCCCATATGGAAGATATTGAACTGATTTTCGGCCAATCAGCGCGCAGGATTTGGTTATTGGCCCTTAGAAGTTTGACTTACATTGTAATAAACCATAGTAATACCATAGTAATCTTTAGGCTTTCTAGATAAAAGATTTTGAGGCTTTATATGCAAGTATTGTAATTATTTATTTAGTGCTTTGTAGCTATGACAACAATTATATAAAACTAAGACCCTCTCGGTACTAACACCTCTCTAGTACGGACGGTTTCTGTGTACCGACAAGATTCCCATACATTTTCTTTAGACAAAACCTCTATAATATGGACCTTCGCTAACACGGACAACGGCCACAAATCTCGGACCCTTGGGAGCAAATTGATAGAAAATTAATCCCTTTATTACGATCTGGAACTATGTATCGATAAATTGCGGTATATACCATTTAGTTGTCGGTGGTTACGGTTGTGCTTCTTATAAGTCATTCTTAAAGATAAACTATTACTTTTGAGTTTGAACGTGACTTTATTTTTTTTAAGCGACGTCATCATAATGATCTCTAATATGGATATCTCTCTAACACGGACGTATACAATAAGTTTATATCCTTATTCAAATTTTGCATTTTTCATACACATGGTATTCTTTACAGACCATGGAAATAATGCAGGACGGAGAAGAACTGATATTTTTGTACCAGCTGATAGATGGCTATACAAATAGTAGCTATGCTTGTCACATTGCTTCACTAGCGGGACTACCTCCGGAACTAGTCAAGAGGGGAGCAGAGGTATCAGTATACAAACACTCCTACTCCCGTGCCTTCATTCTATAGATAGTATGTTTCTTCCATCTTATTTTTCCATAATATCTTATCAGTTATAAGTAAAATACGAATCAGCTAATAAACGTGTTAACGAGTTAGTCCTACTTCTAGTCAGTACCGAAGGACAAGCTGTGCTTTATAAATATTGATCAAGCAGTTGATCAGGTTGTTCCCTCAATCAGTCAAATGCAAACTAAACCGACCTTAAAGTCACTCATTTAGAGTTTTCTCTCTTATATTAAAGCCGACTTTCTGGAAATCTAGTTGCGCCTCTCAGTTTCTTCTCTTCTGTTCCCATCCTTGCCTTTTTCATATGCTGCCTTTTTTAGGTATTAATTAACGTTTTCAAGGATCAAATGATTTTTCGTTTAATAATGTGATTGTGGTTATAAGAAATACTTGATAATGACGAGTATTCAAACTACGTCGGTCGAAAATTGTGGTACTTTAAATAGTCAAGAATATTAGCTTATGTTACTTACCCTGTTCGTCTTATCTCGTCCTCGCTAGCTTGCCGTCCACACGTCCAGTTCTAACTAAAAACATTTCAAGCATCATAAAAAACGCTTACAAGCATTTTTCAAACAACGAGTCTCAGTAACGCCGAATCTAATTCCGGTGAGTAAGTCGGTGTTATACTCGTTGTCCCGATTCATTTGCACCAGATTAGGCGCTATGTTGATAATTCGAAAGTTTTAAACTGTCCTACGTTTTTTGGTGAACCAAAATGTTAGCAAAAAAAGCTACCAACACACACGACTTGATTTTAACACAGGTTTCCGAATTGATCAGAACTAACAAACCTGTCCTAAGAGCGGCCAGCTCAAGTGTTGAAGCACTGTGTAAAAGGTAAGATAATAATAAAAACTACAGATACATGTCACCTAAAACAAACGTCAAGTTTTAAAATACTGTTTTGTCAAAAAGAAGATGACTGTTTATGACCGCAACTGACACAATATCGATCAATTCGAATAAGAAACACGAGTTGATCATGGTTTAAATGTAGGCATCGATTGTGGTTTAGCGATGTTGTTCATGCCAAAAAAATATATATAGTAATATATATTTATACATAATAGTGCCTGAAAACTTTATTCATAGTATCAAAACAATTTTATCTAAGAGGGCCTCTCAACTACGTCAGCCTGCTTAATTCGTCAAATCGTTTCTTTCAAGCATTAAAGCAATTTGCTGTCATTTTTGAAAACAGTGACGTTTTAATCTTAACTGAGCCAATAATTATATGATTATCCTAACCCTAATTACGACTCAGTCAAAATAATATGCTGTTATCGAACTGGTTCATTTCATACTACTAATGGTTTTATAGACAAATAAAATACTGGAACGAAGCCAACACTTTTTTCGAATGAATGATCCAAACAGTAGATCAATCACTTAACAAAGTAGTAACTTCAGTACGTCCGTGGGCAAACTCTTTGAGTTGAGGACTGTCGTTGAAGTTCTTGAAAATCTTATTTGTCTTTGCACAAATTTGACAGGTACTTTTTCTTTCCGCATTAGGTTCGACTTAATTGCACAAAAATTCCTCCAGAAGGATATTGAAAAGGAGAATATGCAAAGCTTCCTAAAAGAATGCGTGGTGTCTGTGAGCGAGGGACAAGTTTAAGTCATTTAGTTCATTTAAAAATATTTGTGGTAACGTCTAAAAGTCTAAAATAGCTTAACTGGCAATATAGTTTGTTAGGAACATACATCTTTTTAGTTTTAACTGTACAGTCGAATGCATCAGATTCTGCAGGTCACAATGATTTGGGATTGATGTAATCTAAAAAACTGAGTCGTGTGTTACACACTTTTGAGCTGTCAACTCCGTTTCGATGAAGGCCTGTAAATTGAATAACGTAAAAAGTATTAAACTCCCGAGCAAGAATCTTTGCGTGGAACAACCTTTTCACAGGTTATTGTTTGATAAGTTATAATGGTAGGAGGTAGTTATTCATAAATAATGTTATTTCTGGTTCAGGTCACATTGTTTAACTAATGACTGCCATTATTTTTGTAAGAAACACTTAACCTAACATTAATTTGCGGTATACCTTTATAACTATTTACAACATCAGTTAGAAGTTGTTTACGTTTGTCAACTTGCACTTATCCACAACAACGTAACGTGCCCAGAGGAACCAACAACTCGATACATCTCTAACACAAAATGAAAGATCGAAAGAGAATAAAACTAGAAATTGCCCTGATGGGAGCAGCTGCCGTTGGCAAGACCTCCATAGTGCGCCGCTATATAACTGGAGGATTTGTGCACGAGTATCAGCCCACAGTCGAGGACTACTATACTCATGTGCTCCGCTACAGGCGCCATGTCATTCTGTTAAACATTACTGATATGTCTGGATGCTATCAGCTCCCTGCTATGAGAAAACTCGCTATCAACAGAACTGAGGCGTTTATAGTTGTGTTTTCTGTGGAAAACTATCACTCATTCGAAGAAGTGCAAAAACTGTTGGATGATGTGTTACGAGAGCGCAAGAGCGAGTGTTTTCCCATAATGATTGTCGGTAACAAAAACGATACCGGAGAGCGAATCGTTTCGCGAGAAGATGTGTTACAGCTGATTGGTGATAAATCAACTGCTAACTGTAAACTGAACTACATCGAGACTTCGGCAAAGGACGACAGGAATATTTCTGAAGTCTTCCACGAACTTATTAGCATGCTCGGTGCTCGAGAGTTCTCAAAACATGGACAACAAGATCACTTAAGAGTTTTTCATAAACGGTGCACTATCCTTTAACACAAAACTTAGAACAGTAAGTTTGAAGAATGCACGTTGTTTCAGTATAGCCATATACCAAAATGAAGAGGTGAAAAGAAAATAAACTTGTAAGTAGTGCATTCAGTTGAGTCACGTTTCAACCAATTGAAATATTAATTATGTAAATGTGCTCCAAATAAATATTTTTGATGAAAACATAATATACGGACTGGTTAGGTAAGCCGGCAAACCTCAAAAGGGAAATACAAATTAAGAATGTACAAAAATGCTTTGTTTTATGTTGAACGAACTGTACTTGCATGCGACCCTGCACATTCTTTGTTTCAGGTGTTAGTCAGAATATTTTGACTGGCTACTTGGTGATTTGCACACAGGATTTCCCAGTAACTCCTTTATGATTACATTTTAAGTCTTAGAGTGCGGGAAATGGTGTTTTAGAGACTCTAAATTCAAAATTTTCAGAGGCGATTTGTCCCAATAGGCCTTTCCTGCAAATAATACCCCCAAAGGGGTTCTTGTTTTAGTTTGTGATTTGACTTCCAGGGCTGGGTTCCTGAAAGGTAGGATAGCACTATCCTAGGGATAATTCTAAACAAAACCATTCAGTAACATGGTAACTATCCCAAGGATAGTGTAACCTTGCATTTCAGGAACCCGAGACGCTTAGGCTGACTAAATTATTCTAAACCTGACTTTGACCAGATAGAATAGTTGATGTTAAACCAATAGAACATGCAAAAACAATTTGCCAGAAAGGATCTTCTATGATGGACTCTGGGATAGAAACTGCAAGGGAGAGGGTTTCCAGGGCTGCCTCATCCCATCAACTCCCACAGGCTTCCTACTATCACATTCAGTACTAGTGTTTTTGATAGCATCCTTCTCTATCCCATCTACGATAACGCCTCAGCAAGAGTGAGTCCCATTTGAGTGGGCAGTATTATTATTATTCTTTGAGCTGTGATATCGATGGTGTTGAAGTAAAGTGCATTAAAGCTCAAATTTATGATTTATGGTTTATGGTTACACGCTTGGTTAAACAGGTCTATAGAGTATAGTCTGCCGAGCGATACAGCCACATGAAAATATTGTTGTAGTTTTTTTCCTACGAAAACAAAGATACTTAACGAATTTCGAAAAATCACTATGCCCGTCTATGGATGCGGGGTTTGCCATAATGTAAGTTTTGTTGATACTCAAATGAATACGAATTACTTGAATGAGCGAATGGCTTTGAGAAAATGTAGTGTTTTGCAAACTCGTAATTGTCCTATTTTTTATATAGTGGTTGGTAAACATAACGGATAATTTAGAACCAGTTCTTTAAAACTTGGTTCACAAAGTGTTAAACAAGTAAACGAGCACACTAAAAAAGCAATAACATGTACAATTCAATTAGGAACGTGCCCCCCCCCCCCCCTTCCTTGCTCCGTGTCACTTTGAACCACTGTGGAACTCGACTGAAGGACTTTACTGTGTAAACATGTTAATGATTTATGCGTTATATGTTTGGAAAGGAATAGTTTTGAGACAGTAACAGACAATTTTGTCACGGGGTTATTGTGGGCCATTATTAGAATCACTCACATTGGCAGAGATACCAGGGGTCGAACCTTTGTTGATTCACGGTGCATGATGGCGTATTTCAACCCGACAACTGCGCGATAATTCTTATTTCATTGTACAGTGTGATGAATTCAAAACAATGTTGCAGGTCATTTCATGGATTTAATAATTTCATCAGTGTCCTGTTTCAGTTTTTTGGTGATTTCAAACAAAGTACTTATTTGAATTTAGGTGATGGAATTTTGACCCCGATAAAGCGCCATAATATCTTTCATGTGTTACTTGTCCAGGCTTGGAAAAGCTATAATTATCTAGGCCTGACCAATGCAATACAATTTTCTTAGAAGTTCTGTTGACATACACATACAAGATGTAGTTAAATGCTATAAGGTTCTTATCTAAACAACTAATCCCATCAACCAGGACCATCCGGTGTGACTGACGAAAATTGATGGAAGCTTGGGAACGAGGTTGGGAACCTTCTAGATCCTGCCTGTATGAATAAACAATCTTAACGCTTATTTGCAGACAGCAACGAAGCGTGTCTGTTCCTTCTGTGTGTCACTGAGTTATCAGACTTGTCTCAAAATGTAATTCATCTAATTGTTAAAGATCTAAAATACAAACTTAAGCATTTTGTGTCTATGCAATATCTACGTTGAATTAAACAAATACGCTACGTGACCACTGCCCAACCGAAGCCGACCCAGTCTTCTATCTCCTTCTTTCTCCTTAACCGGAACGAATTTGTTTTTATCTTTTTCGGCTATTTAAAAAAGAGCAGCATAATCAAGACAAGATGTTTTTCACAAGTTGTCAATAAAGTATTTAGCTGGGTCGTGCCACAGTTTTGTACCGTTCCCTATTGGAACATTTATTTCACTTTGCTCAGATTTGGTGCTGTGAAAACCTCGAGATGTACTTTGGCTTTAATCGAGGATATCAAGGCAATGCAAAGCCCCAAGAGGGTACTTCAACTAGTTAGTTATGCAGGGGCGTGCCGCCCTTCCGAATAGACTTTTTCGACCTTCTGATAATAAACAGGAAATGATTTTAATGCCCGAATATTTAAACAGGATATATATATCGCTGCTTCAGCCATCATAAACAGGGTAGTGATTCTGATTCTCAGAAAACAGAATTTCAAATTGAGCTGTTCGTGCAACATCGCACATCATTGTAATTAACCCTGGATTAGGGTTAATGGTCTTTTGAACAACTGGGCCCTGGCAAAGTAGGCTAGGCTCACAAGATCTCATCACGTATCCGAAGATTGGAGTAAATCACAATATAACTTTGCACTAATTGTTATCGATTTATGAAAATGCAAGACTGAGTACAGCGTTCTGTCTGTAAGAACCAGACCCGTTAATCTAGCTTGGTATCAAGGAAGAAGCGGTAAGTTTACTGTGTTATTACAAACTAAAAATAACTCTGAGGACTTTTTTGTGTTGTGTTTTCATATAACAGTTCTAATATGTTTCTTTCAGACGAATCTATTTTCAATTAAATCGTTTTTAAACGAATAATACTTAAAAGTATTAAACAAGCGGCAAACTTGGCGAACTGCGTGGTCCAGTCGTAAGAGACAGAAACAATGCAAGCCGTTTCAAGCGAAGCAGACTTGTTTTCCGGAGGTTTTGATTCTTGACAAAAAAGCTAATATTTGGGCTTAGATTATTCATCAGGGCATCTTAAACACGTTCATGAGCTAAAGTTATTGTTTAGTGTTGAAGCCAAGTAAATATTTAAAGATTTGCAACATACGGTATTTTTCGGGTAAAATTTCGTGTTTTGTCCCTTCGCGGGCTGCTGACAATAAGGCGTTATTTTTGGGATTTAGAATTATATTTGCTGAAGAAAAAAAAAACACTAAATTTCTTAGGATAGATAAGAGTATCTTTCGACAAAATATGAAAGATTTTGCTTTGTCGTAATGTGCCACGTATTTTCCATTTTACTCGGTTTTAGGGGACAATTTTTCCCTCTTAGGACTTAGCACCGCGTAGTTTTGTTTTGCCAAAAACCGAAAAAAACCCTTCTATTTATAGGAAAAACCACAAACTGTGTACTGTCGTGAATTGTAATATGTATTATACGCGTCGTGGATTGAAATAGCTTTTGTTGTGACTGATTGAAATACTTGTCGTAGCCTGTGAACGGGCTCTTCGGAGAAATTGGTTCGTCTGGTACTCCTACATAAAAGCTGTACGGGGACGTGTCGCGCTACCGGGTAGGGGGGTAGTCCTACATAAAAGCTATACGCGTACGGGGACGTGTTGCACTACCGGGTAGGGGGGGTACTCCTACATAAAAGCTATACGCGTACGGGGACGTGTTGCGCTAGGGTTTTCGACGTAATAGATCAAAAACGAGTACGAGTGTTTCATCAACCGTTCCAAACACCGACAAAATAATGAAGTCCCGAGGGGCGAAGCCCCGAGGGCTTTATTGTTTTCGAGGTGTTTGGATAAGGTGATGAAACACGAAGCACGAGTTTTTGATATGGCTTCTCAAACAATCTATTGTTGTGTTTTTGCGTTCTACATTTTTTTTACAAAATTAGTATGTAATTTATTCAAAATTGGCCTGTCGGAGGTTGTGACTTTCAGTGTGGAAGTCATTTTCGCATGTGCTTCTAAACGATTGATGTTTGAAGCACAGCTAGCTCCCGTTTTCGCTCTCCCAAAACTGTGGAACAAGAATCTAATTTAGTAAGTGAAGCCAGACCAAAAAGCACAAAATATGAAAGATAAGTGGGCAGTGGAATTGTTTAGAGAATGGCAAAGGACGAGAAAAGTTAAATTTCCGGATGCGGAAGTTGGAAGCGTTTTTAAAGAATACGAATCTCGTTTGTAACGTTATGGACAAAATGGAGGAAATGGATGCCATTTCATTGAATTTCTGGCTCGGTAAGTTTATTCAGGAGGTGGGAAACAAGAAGGGTGGTCGCTACCCAAGTCGTACGCTGTACGGAATCGTGTGTGATTTGAAGAGGCATTTAGAGGAGGTCAAGGGCGCAGAGTTGTACTTTTGTTATAGTAATTTTGATATCAAAACACGGCGTGTTTTCATCTGGGTTTTCATTGGGTATCAAAACTCATCCACCTGACCAAAAAACGTATCAGCTATTGGCTGTTGATGTCATGAATAATTAATGAGTTTGAGAACTTCTTATCATAAACAGAATACTCAGTTATTATAAACAGGTTTGCTCTGTCAATTGTCATAAACTGGATAGCAATTAAGGTTATTGAAAGTCTTGTGTTCTTAATTATCGTTCCGCAGTTGATATTAACCAAGCCGGTAAATAACTTGGGAGACAGATCAACATCAAATTCTAATTTTTTAGGAATCTCTTGTTATTGTGATACAACAAGTCCTCCAACTGCCATGGCGGTCAAGTTGTTCGTCCTATTTGTACTGCTGACCACTTTGACTGCTGTTGCTGAAGGTTGTATAAAAAATAATCCATTACATTTCATCGTAGTATGGGGCAAGCCAGTTAAACTTTTAAAAACAACACTTTTTAAAAAAAATGTAACAGTAAGGATAGAAAGACTGATTTGATTGTGACTAAACTGGTAATGTTTATATGAACACTAATGGTGATAGTGTTTAGAATATCAATATGCAAATTTAGACGGTGACTAAATTTGGTAATGTTAATATCAATACCAATGACTTAGCGTTAAAAGGGTGACTACTTTGGTGTTTTTAATGCGAACACTAATGGTGATATCTGGCTGATGAGTTTCAAAATGACATTTAAGTTAATGGAAACTAAAAATAACTGTAAGAATGATAGGTTTATTGACAATTGAAATGGCGAAAATAAATAGAGATAAAAAAAAAGACATTGCATGTTGATAGAGGTTGAGGCAATGTTGATGATTACGATCATTTAGTGTTAATGATACTGGTAACCGACAACGACAGCGACAGTAACATTGACAACGACGATGATATTGAAATGTAATATTAAAGAAATTTGTTTTCCCTGCCTCATCCTAGGTGAGAACGGTCCTAGCAGTAATTTTGATCTGTACTTCTCAACTGGGTCAACCAGCGACTACGTTCTACATCATGGTTTAGATGTGTCAAACAATGTTACAATATGTTTCTGGATTCGCACACATTCCACAAAAACGGGAACTATTTTTAGCTATGCCGAATTAGTAGGCGCCGATAATGAGTTGTTGGTTTATGACACAACCGACTTAAAACTATACGTTAATAACGAACGCCGGTAAGTGCTCGCTAGAAATCTGTTATTCTGTCAGGGATCAAGTTAACTCCAGAGCTAGAGAGCTTCAGTACATGTAACACAAATAATTCTGATTGGGTACTTGGAGATGATTGAGTCGGTAAATACCCTGCACTATTTTAATACCTCCATTTATTAGAATAATGATCAAAAAGTATGATGCACAGATATATGTTTCTATGTTAATGCTGAACTTTTGAAACACCAAGAACACAATTTTAATGTTTTTTTTGTATTTGTCGAGTTAATATAAGCGGAGAAAACCCTATTCAATTATTGCTAAGAAGCAAGTCGAACATACCCTCAGACTCTTAAACAACATTCTATTGTGAATCGGTGTCTATCACGAGCTATTCTACCCTAGCAACCCGCAAGATGGAATGGTTTATGAACGTTTCATTTTTGAACTCCTTCCATTAGTTCGTTTAGTAAAAAACTTTTTTTGCGCAGCTCAAGTGGAGTGTCTGTCAACGACGGCCGTTGGCATCACGTCTGCGCAACATGGAGCAACACCGCTGGTGACTGGAAACTTTACAAGGATGGCTCTGTTGTTGCTAGAGGCTCAGGTTTTAAGAAAGGACACACCTTAGCGTCCGACGGAGTGCTTGTCCTTGGTCAAGAACAGGATATTCCTGGAGGAGGATTCACTGCAGCTCAAAGCTTCGAGGGAGAGATTACACAGCTAAATGTGTGGAATCGCGTTCTCAGCAGCCACGAAATTCAATACGGCCTCTCCAAGTACTGCTGCGATCAAGTAGCTGAAGGGAAAGTGAAGTCGTGGTGCGATTTCTACGGAGGTGTGCATGGAGCAGTCCGCTTCATTTCACCATCGATGTGCGGACGTTAGCTGCGACTCTCTGTTTACTTTCAGTTATAACTTTTGGGAACTAACGTCGATAAATTGACTAATTAATAGTTAAGGGATAATAGCGGTCAACTACTTGTTACTTGCCAAAGTCTTGAAATATTTGTTTCTTAAACCTGAACGCTTTGATTGTTAGCCTGAACACCCCTAAAAATGTTGATGGCTTAATGTAGTGATAAACCGTATAGCACTGATGGATAGCTAACGGTTCATGTTGCAAGCCAACGAATAAAACAACATTAAAAACTCTGTCAGGGTCCACTTGTCTTGCAGTAATACTTGACTTGTTTAAGGGGAGATTCGGTTTATGCTGCCAGCGCTGCGCATCTCGTTTGAAACTCGACGCATGCGCATGTCTTTGTACACAGATTACTGTGACGTAAATTTGAGGCAGAAGATTTGAAATTTCTGTTACCTCAAACAAACAAAGATCTGCCGGCTCCTGGCCGTGGTAAGCTGAACCATTAGTTGTGTCGAGCTCTATTGTGTCACCGGTAAACAGCAGAACAGTTTGCTTTGACTTTTTACCCTATGTCCAGTGAAATGCGACAGAACAGCTCGTGAAACATCTTTTAACTATTTGTAAGTTTCATTTTAATAGGGTCTTTCTGAAGATCGCTCACGTGAGAATGCCCCAAGCAAAAATATCAATGTTTTCCTTCAAATTGATTATTTTCTAGTCATCACGCAACTCGAAAACGGTCATCAATGACGTCATACCACATGGCCACGGTGTTGCATCTCCCTTGCCATCAATAATAATAATAATAATAATGCACTTTATTTACTCTGGGTGACCAGGATTACACAAAGTAATTTTCACTAGGCCCAAAAATAAAAAAAAAATAAAAGAATATATTTACATATATATATATATAACAATAATGCTAAACCTACTAACTACGGTACTAAATATTATAACTAGCTAATGTTAATATTAAT
>JAOBAT010109335.1:0-14753 GCA_026413305.1 Hydrozoanthus tunicans
AGCTAGCTCCAGTTTACACTGAGGAAGAACTCAGGATCGAGTTCGAAAGCTTTGTACTTTCAAAATATTAGGTTGGTTTAACCAAGAATAGTTTGTACTTTAAATCTTGGTATTGTTGAGGGCGAATTTTCTTGAAAAACTTAACCCTGATGCGCCGTCAATTCGCATCAGATCGCGATAAAACTTCTTAAAACAACCCCAAGGGAAATTCGTCATCGGTTGACGGACTTAGCTTAGATTAATTGATTTTTGGAATTTGAAAGAATTTACGAGCAATTTTAGGTTGTGTCTTACACATTTTAATTCACAATTAAAATTCAAAACTAATATGGATAACCGAAGCCGACTAAAAGACTAAGGCTGCGTCGGTTCGCATCAGATCGCCATAAATGTTTGCACAGTGGTAATGAACATATACAAATCTTTATTGGCTGACTGAGTTAGACTTTTATTTTTTATTCTTGAGAGATTCCACGAGCAATTCTTGAATGTACCATATAACACAAATCTTTACATAACAATATTCATTGGGCGAAGTCAAGTGAAAACGATGTTATGTATTTAGAAGAAAATTAAAACGTGTGATTTTGCGATCATGTCGCACCCTAGTGCTCACAGAACAACTGAGAAACACGTCACGCTTGTTACGGTGCGAATCGGTCGAAGCGTGAAACTGAGAAAGTTGTATTTTACGTCTTTACTTTGAAAATGCATCGTATGATGATTGTTAAGCTAGGCTTAAAGCAACATATTAATACACCCAAATCCTTGTTCCGTAGTACAGTCGTACTTGTTTCTTTGAAAGAACTCATACCAAACTGAAGAGAAAGTTATTAAACAACATCTTGCTTACATTTAGACCAAAGACCGATCCAGCTGCCAGTCTATCCAAGAAGGAAACACTTCAGAGCCCTCTTAACAGTCCTTCCAATTGCCGTATATTGGCACTTTCTCTAAAATCACAGACAATAAGACTCGGTCGCTAGTTAAAAATTACTCTAAAGATTTAGACATTTAGTTAGTTTTTTTAATCATTTAAATTAGTGGCTAGCTAGGGAATTTATTAAGAGTGAAAGACTCTATCTCTGACAAACTCCACTTAGGTGTTGTTCATGAATTTTCTGCGCTGGCTGTAAATGTAGTGATCGCTATGTCGGCGCGCGAAACCTCCTGATATTTCACGAGTGCGTTAGAATTTTTCATCTTTTAAAGCATTTGCAGAGTTCAGTTGATTGTAGAAAGCATTGTACTGACTGAGAAAAAGTTTTATCACTCTGGAATCGGTTCCCTATGTTTTTCAATGTGAAGAAGCTCTACAAATCGAAGGAGAAAAACAATCTCTCAATAATGCTGGAACGGGAACTGGTCCAAAAACACTGCTAGTCTTGTTGTTGTTGAGGGGCGTATTTTCTTGAAAAACCCCAATGCGCCGTCAATTCGCATCAGATCGCGATAAAACTTCTTAAAACGGCCCAAAGGGAAATTCTCATCGGTTGACGGACTTAGCTTAGCTTAATTGATTTTTGGGATTTGAAAGAATTTACGAGCAAATTTTAGGTTGTGTCTTACACATTTTGATTCACAATTAAAATTCAAAACTAATATGGATAACCGAAGCCGACTAAAAGAACTAAGGCTGCATCGATTCGCATCAGATCGCCATAAATGTTTGCACAGTGGTAATGAACATTTACAAATCTCTATTGACTGACCGAGTTAGACTTTTATTTTTTATTCTTGAGAGATTCTACGAGCAATTCTTGAATGTACCATATAACACAAATCTTTACATATCAATATTCATTGGGCGAAATCAAGTATAAACGATGTTATGTATTTAGAAGAAGTTCAATTTGTGTTTTTTCAATCATGTCGCACCCTAGCGCTCACGGAACAACTGAGAAACACGTCATGCTTGTTACGGTGCGAATCGGTCGAAGCGTGAAACTGAGAAAGTTGTATTTTACGTCTTTACTTTGAAAATGCATCCTAAGATGATTGTTAAATAAGGCTTAAAGCAACATATTAATGCGTCAAAGTCCTTGTTCCGTTGTACAGTCGTACTTGTTTCTCCGAAAAAACTCATACCAAATTGTAGAGAAGGTTATTAAACAACATCTTGCTTACATTAGACCAAAGACCGATCCAGCTGCCAGTCTATCCAAGAATGAAACACTTCAGAGCCCTCTTAACAGTCCTTCCAATTGCCGTATATTGGCACTTTCTCTAAAATCACAAACAATAAGACTCGGTCGCTAGTTAAAAATTACTCTAAAGATTTAGACATTTAGTTAGTTTTTTTAATCATTTAAATCAGTGGCTAGCTAGGGAATTTATTAAGAGTGAAAGACTCTATCTCTGACAAACTCCACTTAGGTGTTGTTCATGAATTTTCTGCGCTGGCTGTAAATGTAGTGATCGCTATGTCGGCGCGCGAAACCTCCTGACGTTTCACGTGTGCGTGAGAATTTTTCATGTTTTAAAGCATCTGCAGACTTCAGTTAATTGTAGAAAGCATTGTACTGACTGAGAAAAAGTTTCATCATTCTGGAATCGGTTCCCTATGTTTTTCAACGTGAAGAAGCTCTACAAATCGAAGGAGAAAAGCAATCTCTCAATAATGTTGGACCGGGAACTGGTCCAAAAACACTGCTAGTCTTGTTGTTGTTGAGGGGCGAATTTTCTTGCGCCGTCAATTCGCATCAGATCGCGATAAAACTTCTTAAAACGGCCTAAAGGGAAATTCGTCATCGGTTGACGGACTTAGCTTAGATTAATTGATTTTTGGAATTTGAAAGAATTTACGAGCAATTTTAGGTTGTGTCTTACACATTTTAATTCACATTTGCTATTCAAAATTAATATGGATAACCGAAGCCGACTAAAAGACTAAGGCTGCATCGGTTCGCATCTGATCGCCATAAATGTCTGTACAGTAGTAATGAACATATACAAATCTCTATTGACTGACTGAGTTAGGCTTTTATTTTATATTTTTGAGAGATTTACGAGCAATTCTTGAATGTACCATATAACACAAATCTTTACATATCAATATTCATTGGGCGAAATCAAGTGAAAACGATGTTATGTGTTTAGAGGAAGTTCAATTTGTGCTTTTTCAATCATGTCGCACCCTAGCGCTCACGGAACAACTGAGAAACACGTCATGCTTGTTACGGTGCGAATCGGTCGAAGCGTGAAACTGAGAAAGTTGTGTTTTATGCCTACTTTGAAAATGCATCGTAAGAAGTATGTTAAAGGCTTAAAGCAACATAATAATGCACCCAATTCCTTGTTCCGTTGTACAGTCGTACTTGTTTCTCCGGAAGAACTCATACCAAATTGTAGAGAAGGTTGTTAATCAACACTTTGCTAATGTTTACACCAAAGACCGATCCAGCAGCAGGTATACGTATATCCGACCATTAAACACTTCACAGCCCTCTAAACAACACTTCCAATTACCGTATATTGGCACTCTTTCTAAAATCACAGACAATGATATTCGGTCTCTAGTTAAAAATTACTCTAAAGATTGAGACATTTATTTTTTTCTTCATCATTTAAAGTGGCTAGGGAATTTAGTAAGAGTGAAACACTCTTTCCCTGACAAACTTCGCTTAGGTGTTGTTCATAAATTTTCTGCGCGGTCTTTAAATGTATTGATTGTTTTTTGGCGCGCAAAACTTTCCGACATTTCACGTGTGCGTGAATCTTTCATGTTTTGAAGAATATGCACGAAGTAGATGCTTCAAAATATGAAAGACTCTGTCCGTTGTAGAAATGGTCTTTGTACTAAGAAAAATTTCGTCAATCTAGATTTTGTTCCTTTTGCTTTTCAACTTGAAGTTACAAAGAAAAATCTAAGAGGAATGGCCATCTATCAACAGTTTAAAAGGTTTTTATATCAACTTATGTCTTTTTTCGCAATGGTTTAATAATTTTCCGGCTTTGTTCTAACTACATTTATTTACAAGGACTTTCAAGTGTTAATATAAAAGCTGTACACAGATTTTTAAGCACTGCATGCAAACTTAATCACTAACAACTGAAGATAGTAATCATTGGAATGATCGAAACATGTTTTGTAGCCTGAAATAATGTCCTTTTCCTCAAACAACAAGGGTAAAGGAAAAAATGTCAGCGACTCATCGAGAAAGTTGAACGACTCGAGATCGTAGTAGCACAAGTCGACTCATTCTCGTCCCCAGAGCCCATCGCTTCTCTTTGCCGGCGGGGGAAGAAGTCGACTCATCTGAACGGAAGTCAGATCGCCAAAGTTATGATCACAGGTGGCAATGAAAGTTTTTCTTCTTGTTCTATTGTCGCGGAACAGCACATGTGCTATGACTATACGTCGTTCTCTAAATGCTCAAAACAAGCGAACGTTTACTTTGTTCATATTCAGTTTAGCCGTGAAAAGGTATTCAGTTTGCTTTGATTATAAGAGGTCGTTCTTCAAACAAACGAAAGTTTTGGCCATTGTGTAGAGCCGCGAAATCGCGTTTGCTATCCAGACTTATTAGCCGGGACTTTCTCTATAAACATAAAGGCACAGAACAAAATAAAAGAACATTTTACTTATAAAATAGTGATAGCTACAGATCTTATTATATAAAGGCCTATAGCTATAAACTTTCTACATGAAACAATAAATCATTTTAGCCAAGCTAACACCAATTCGTTTAGCACAAATTTGCTACTTCAAAAAATCCCAAGACATAATACATTTTAACAATGAATAAAAGCGTAATTTGCTTTAAACAATGCATGTTAATTATAGCTAAACAAGTCAATTTTTCCTCAGTTGAGTCTACAGCCATACGAAGAAAGTTTTAGTGAAAAGAACAGCCGACATATTCCCTGCTCTGGTTGCTGCTGAGTAAACTGGCAAACCGTACAAGACACTATGGCCAGAATTGTTCTTGTCGTTGTGTTTTACCTTTTTGTCGTTTTAAGTGGCCACCGCACAAACGGTAGGATTCATTTGTATATGGTGGTTTTTGGAGCCAATTAGTTTCTGATAAGGGCTTTTAAGGATCTAATGTACTCAGAAGGCAAAATACTTCGAGCTAACTGGTTAACAACGGGGGCATTTTTTCTTAAATCAGGGCAAAAATTACTCACCGCTGCTTCACTTTCGAAAATTACTAGATTTTCCAAAAATTTCAAAAAGTCTTAAAAATGCCTTAGAAACGTTTTCCGAAGATTGTCGAAATTTTCCGAAAATCTTCTAACGTTTCCAAATATTTTAATTTATAATTAAATGATTTAAATTCATCCAAATTAATAGTCTTACAAACGATTTCAAACCTCTTCCGAAGATTTCCGAACGTTTCCGAAGATTTCCGTTTCCGAATGTTTTTAAAGAGTGCAACACTTTTTTTGCGTCTCTGGTAGCTTTTAAAGAAACTTGGGACAAAAGAACAACGCTTTCTCGTGGGATACCACGGAGAATGAAGAAATTTGCCCTTGCTGGCTTAAGCATCATTAACATTACCTGGTTCCTTGTATAACTGCGCAAGTCGCGCAGCGAAAACACTCGTGAAATTAAGCCTTAATTTTATTTGCCCCATGCGTTTATCTAGTTTAGTCACAGGCGGCCCAGGCACAAAATCCACGTGCGAAGTAAATACTGATAATTTGATTTTCAACAACGTTTTACTAACGACGGTCTGATGCTGTTTTTGGTAGTCTTTTGATTCTTTCTAACTGTTTTTTTGGTTTCTAAACGATTTTGTTGCCCCCTAAGATTCACTCGTAAGAGAAAAAGAGAAAGGCTAGAGACTTCGCTATAGCCACCAACCCCAATTCTATTGACAATTTATCCATTATAATCCCTTCCAATGACTTCAAGACAAACACAGCACCAAAGGACAATGATTCTCCTATCAAATTCTATTAAAATCTAGTAAGAGACACTTTCGAAACAGCTGGGCCGTGACCAGCAATAGAGAAGAGATTGAAGAGCTAGGATTGGGCAACATTGCTCAAAAGGGACTGAAGAGCCACAGGCCCAGTCCAGGGATAACAACTGCAGAGATTCTAAAGACGTGAAAATCAAACAGACTCAAAGGTGAAGATGGAGATGGAATTTGTAGAGAAGAAGAAGTTCAAGAAATAGAAACACAAACGAAGAGCTTATTTACTCCGTCTGTTAGACCACCAACGACCAAAGAACGAAAATAGATGATGGGTTTAGCCCTGAAATGCGATACTGGCCGTGATGAAGGGGCACTTATACAGCTACGACAGCGTGGTAAGAAGACAAAGCAAAGCTAAGTTGGGCCAATTGGACTACGACTCTAGGTGCTCTGGCCAAGTTAGTGAAGTTAATCTGGGCTACAGAGTTTGTGAGAACTCTCACAGTAATCAGTACATCCATGGCAACCATTGTTCTATACATGCTTAAGATCTATGTTGACAATGTTAACTTAATCACAGAAGAATTATCACAAGGTACAAGGCTTAAAGATGGAGAACTAATTGTCGAAACAAAGGAAATTGAAAGTGACAAACTCATAGCAGGAGACATACGGACATCAAAACTACTGCAAGACGTGGCAAGCTCAATCCTCTCTTACATCAGATTCGCGGTTACAGCCCTTCGATCCACACTGATGGATGGATGCCGGTACTGGATCTTAAAGTCAGAGCCCGAAATAATCAGATCCAACACGCACATTACTGAAAACCCTATGGGACAAGAGATTTATCTTATGGAGGTCTGCCCACCCTGATAGTGTAAAAAGATTGACAGCAGTTTGTAAAGGTTTACGAATCCTAAATAACACCAGTATACCTCTAGGATGGCAATACATCTAGCCGCTAGAATTAAAGAATCAGGATACAGTCAAAACTAAATTGCGAGGTCCTCAGGGATGCAACTATCGGTTGGGAAAGGAGAGTACGAACAGCAGAAGCAAGGATACGCCCAATGTACCGAAGAGGAAAGCAAGGCAGAGGCAAAGGCGGATAAAACAATCGTGTGGCAGCTTTTTATCCAGCCACACCTAAATCCAAGTTAGTCCAGAAGATTAGAATGTCATTGATGAAGAAACGAGAAGACAAGACATGAAAGTGAGGGTAGTATAGAAAGGTAGGGTGAGTCTAAAGGCCAAACTGGTAAAATCAGAAATCAGACGTAACAACAAATGTGTGGCCCACGGCTGTTACCTTGATGCAGGGGGACAAAGCGGAGCGCACCATCACCTTGTAGAGGCATTACGTGAAGCAAGATGCGAGTTTTGCAAATAGATGAACAAGAGTGCGAGCAATATTGGTGAAACACGAGATTTCGCCTAAACGCGATGCCTAAGCGGCGGACATCATCACCTTGCAGGAATATTACATGAAGAAAGATGCGAGTAATGCAAACCGAGGAACAAGAGTGCGAGCTAAGTTGTTGAAACAGGAGATTCCGACTATACACGATGTCTAAGCGGTAGACACCATCACAAAGCAGAGGAATTACATGAAGAAAGATGCGAGTAATGCAAACAGAGGAACAAGAGTGCGAGCTAAGTTGGTGAAACAGGAGATTCCCCCTATACATGATGCCTAAGCGGTGGACACCATCACAAAGCAGAGACATTAAATGAAGGTAGATGCGAGTTGTGTAAACAGAGGAACAAGAGTGCGAGCTATGCTGGTGAAACAGGAGATTCCGCCTACACACGATGCCTAAGCGGTGGACACCATCACCTTGTAGGGGCATTACATAAAGCAAGATGCGAGCTATGTAACAGATGAACAAGAGTGCGAGTAATATTGGTGAAACAGGAGATTTCGCCTATACATGATGCCTAAGCGGTGGACACCATCACAAAGCAGAGACATTACATGAAGGTAGATGCGAGTTGTGTAAACAGAGGAACAAGAGTGCGAGCTATGCTGGTGAAACAGGAGATTCCGCCTACACACGATGCCTAAGCGGTGGACTCCATCACCTTGCAAGGGCATTACATAAAGCAAGATGCGAGTATGTAAATAGATGAACAAGAGTGCGAGCTATATTGGTGAAACAGGAGATTTCGCCTATACATGATGCCTAAGCGGTGGACTCCATCACCTTGCAAGGGCATTACATAAAGCAAGATGCGAGTTATGTAAATAGATGAACAAGAGTGCGAGCTATATTGGTGAAACAGGAGATTTCGCCTATACATGATGCCTAAGCGGTGGACTCCATCACCTTGCAAGGGCATTACATAAAGCAAGATGCGAGTTATGTAAATAGATGAACAAGAGTGCGAGCTATATTGGTGAAACAGGAGATTTCGCCTATACATGAAGCCTAAGCGGTGGACACCATCACAAAGCAGAGACATTACATAAAGCAAGATGCGAGTAATGCAAACAGAGGAACAAGAGTGCGAGCTATGTTGGTGAAACAGGAGATTCCGCCTACACACGATGCCTAAGCGGTGGACTCTATCACCTTGCAAGGGCATTACATAAAGCAAGATGCGAGTAATGCAAACAGAGGAACAAGAGTGCGAGCTATATTGGTGAAACAGGAGATTTCGCCTACACACGATGCCTAAGCGGTGGACTCTATCACCTTGCAAGGGCATTACATGAAGCAAGATGCGAGTTGTGCAAACAAATGAACAAGAGTGTGAGCTATGTTGGTGAAACAGGAGATTCCGCCTACACACGATGCCTAATCGGCGGACATCACCACCTTGCAAGGGCATTACATGAAGCAAGATGCGAGTTGTGCAAACAGATGAACAAGAGTGCGAGCTATATTGGTGAAACCGGAGACTCCGCCTACGCACGATGCCTAATGGGAAAACATCATCACCTTGCAGAGGTATTACATGAAGCAAGATGCGAGTTATGTAACAGATGAACAAGAGTGCGAGCTATGTTGGTGAAACAGAAGACCCCACTTACACACGATGCCTAAGCGGTGTACACTATCACCTTGCAGGCGCATCACATGAAGCAAGATGCGAGTTATGTAAACAGATGAACAAGAGTGCGAGCAATATTGGTGAAACAGGAGATTCCGCCTATGTACGATGCCTAAGCGGCGGACACCATCACCATGCAGGGGCATTACATGAAGCAAGACGCGAGTTATGTAACAGATGAACAAAAGCACAAAATCACTGAAGCCGTTTTAATAAATAGGCAAAGCAGACATCACAATAAATAGGAAGGAAGAATGGTTTACCCTGGTCACTGTTCGTTTGCAATCAATTCAATGAAACACTTTCGAGATTCTTATTATAATTATTTATTTCTAAATAATGCATATTATGTTAATGGTTAATTATTATACCTAATTGCAAGTATATTTCCGGGTAATTGTCAGACAGAACACTGAAGAGGAAACGATCCTTCAAAATGTATTTCATTATATATCTGTTTGTTATATTTTTCTTAAAGACTTTGTACTCGTTCGAAAAGAAAGATACTCAAGTTCATAAATCCTCTTTATTCAGATAAGTTTCATTTACACTGTGTCCAACTCTAAGTCCCAAGAAATTGGAACTTGTGGGATTGGACACTCAGTTTGCTGTGAAAGTGGAAACTTAAGCAGTATGTTATGGCTCGTTAGAACAGGGGGGCGTTGGCTGGAATTGGAACAGCTTGAGAAGGGTGGAGATTAGAACAAGTAGGGAAGTGTTGGTATTAGAGCGGTACGCGGGAAGTTGGGAGTTAGAACATAGACAATAGGTTGAGATTAGAACCTGTAGAAGAGGGTGGGATAAGAACAGATAGGAGTCGAAATAAAGTAAATGCAATTGTTCGTGACCAGAATCGTTTCATATCAACCAGTAATAACGTTCAAAACTGTTACAATCTAACTCGTGTGTTTGCTTGTTTACTTACATTTTGAATGACGGTGTGATCATGGCTGACGAAAATGAAAGGCTTCAAGTCGTGCGATTTCGAGGCGGGTACCCTGTGCCCTTACTACATCCAAGATAAACAGGACGACTTCGATTGGACGGTTACGAACGGAACTACCCCCACAGACAACATTGGCCCACCCTCGGGACATGGTCAAGGTACGTTACCGCACAAAGCGATCAACGAAAACAACGCAGCATTGGTCCCGAAAAGCGCACGTACATTTCATCCTGAGGGTGTCTAAGCATTTTGATATGAGATCGTGTAGCATTAAGACTGGAAAACAAACAATCACATATAACGCTACAGTTAAATGGGAGAAACTACCGCCTGAAATTAAAAAGAAGTAAAAAAACATTTACTTTCAACACAAAGAATTACCAAATGATATTTGGCACTATCATTCGTACGATCGATTTCAACGACTACCTGACAAGACATTTTATACATTTTTCCTTTTCCCTGTTCTCCAGTACTGCGTTATGTTATATTATAGTTATTATAGTTGTATGTATTATTGTAAAACTAGTTAACTGTATTATTGTATCATAGCTAATTAGTATGTGTGTGATAAAGTGTGTGATGATGTGCTACACAAAACCATTAACTTAAGCTGTCTAGAGTCAAACTAGAAATTAAAACTTTGTTAACTTAGACTCTAGGCATCTCCTAATCCTTAAGGGTATCTGGTACGTATATAATCATATTTCACTAAATAAAACAAATGCTACCAAATACCTAAAAATATAACTCATGTAACAAAGGAATGCAAATAAAGTATATTATTATTATTATTATTATTATTATTATTATTATTATTATTATTATTATTATTATTAAGTTAAGAGGAGGTATAATCATACAATGATGATTCCGCTCAAACACTATGTATATAACTTCGAAGAATGTTTTTGATATTTAAAAGTTTTTTGGAGAAAACAAAGTATTTATATAATAGTATAATTCATGCGAACTATTCTTAAAGCGAAACGATGCGAGGTTGAGTTTGCATTCTTCACTGAAACAAGTTAAAACTAAATAGCTAAACAACATTCACCAACTCTTACTTTCTTTGATTACCATTGGCAATTTCCGGTTTTGTAGGTTTTATAAGTAGGGATTCCAAATACGCAAAACTCGCATTAGTCATCATTCATTCTTATTACTTTCGCGTTTGGCAATTTAACGCCTTTGTTATTCAGGGCCAAGTTGTTTGAAACACGATCATCCCTAATCCAGCGTTAACTACCATGACAACTAGTAGGTTTTCTTAAGAGTTAACCCTGTGTTAAAGTTAATCGGCCTCAGCCCGTCAGACAAATCGAACAATTTAAGTTATGAACTTTACTTGTTTTTTCAATAATACAAACGACGGACGAGTGTGTTGCAGGACTTTCTTGGAGTGAATACTCCGCTTTTTGTATTGTAATTCTGATCGATAAATCTATCTGTTCTAGGATACTACGCTCTTATCGAAATATCGAAGCCACGAAAGAACGGCGAAAAAGCGCGTTTGCTAGCTCCGTTTCTAACGGCCGCCAATGGAAATTGTTTAGAATTCAAGTACTTTATGTACGGGGTGTATGTAGGAACACTGAACGTCTTGTTGAAAGGGAAAAACGGAAAACAAACTACTATTTGGTCCTTAAAAGTCAACAAGGGAAGATCGTGGTTAAAAGCTTCAGTATGCATACCCAAACCTTATAAAGATGCAAGAGTATGTATATATACAATGAGTCTGAATAATTCAGTATTTTTTTCATAGAAATCAGTTAGGCCTTAGCCCTCCGTTTATCATATACCAGTTATGCCATGTCTCCATGTCATTAGAGTGTCTTATTAGTTAATATGCCATGTGCTCTCCATATACATCATACAACGGTTATGCCATGTCTTATACGTCATATCAGTTATGCCATGGCCTTGAGGTTCTTTCTTAGAAATATCAGCTTCTCACTAGATATTTCAAGAGAAACTCAGAAAAAAATTAAAACATTATTTTGTAACAACAGAAACGAAGTACGGTAAAACTCGCATGGTCATGAAGAAAACGTATTTCAAGATTGTTGGTCAAAAACAAACCATATAAATAAAAGCACATTAGACCTGATAAAATGAAAATTTTTCTTATATTCATGAAAAAATGTGGCTATTAGTTAGATTATGTAAAATGACCTACTTGGGTCAGTACAAAACAGATCAATATTTGTGAAAGACCATTTCACACAAAAAATTTTAGGCCAGGTATGGGAATTTCCGGGTACATTAAACTTTGTTTTAGAGTTGGCTTATTTGTATAACTGAATGATTGTTCACTTCTGTCACCCACGCTCTATAATTTCTGTAGATACAACACTTTGGCGTGAACTTTCTTAGCTTTACAACTCTGAGCTGTTCAACTCTTCTAGTTTTCATCCAAATGAAAACAACTTTGAGCTGCTCACTCAAAACATTTTGAATTTGAGTTAAGATTTGTTCGTCACTAGATCTGTTATCCTTTCCCCCCTGCAATATTGTTGCCTTGATTAACTCAGCTGGATTAGATCCAAACGTTAATTAACTGAAACATTCTGCTTTTGCATTGATTTCTGTTTTGGTACTCTATGCAGTATTAAGCTTTTTAATTTTAAGAACAGCTAAAAACATTTTCAGGCTGATTTTGCGAACTGAAACCGTCCGATATAAAAGAAAAAAATCATGCGTTCTCAGCACCCAGAACTCGAGTCCTTTTGTTTTTCTTTGTATGCAAGTCTTTTGCTGGCTATAGTAGTATAACAGTACTTTCTACTAGTTTGTTGTACTTTCGAGGAAGGTAAAACGTTCAGACCTATTCAAAACAATTAAAACAACTTTTTTTATTTTTAAACAGGTTATTTTTGAAGGCATCGTTGGTATATGGAGAAAGGGTGATATTGGAATAGATGATGTTGAAATAAAAAAACGAAAAAAATGTATGTTCCAGCCAGCTGAGGCAATGCGTTTTCCTCACAAGCCACTACCAGGGAAGCCCCTGTGTAAGTGAGACAGTAACTAGTTAAAAAGTCTTCTAGATAAAAGTGAGAATTCTCAATCTCTTCCTTTGTACAAGGGAAGAGTTTAAGTAAGTGAGACAGTAACTAGGCCAAAGAATGCTTCTGGATAAGGAGAGTTCTTAGCCTCTTCCTTTGTCAAAAGGAAGATTCTGAGTAAGTGAGACAGTAACTAGTCAAAAGGTCCTTCTAGATAAAATTTAGCATTCTAAGTCTCTTCCTTTGTACTAGCTAGGGCAGCATTTGAGTAAGTGGGGACAGTAACTAGTCCAAAGAATGCTTCTGGATAAGAAGGAGAGTTCTTAGTCCCTTCCTTTGGCAAAAGGAAGATTCTGCGTAAGTGAGACAGTAACTATTCTGGAGATTCCCTTTTTCCCAGGGAAGACTCTAAGTAAGTGAGAGAGTAACTAGTCCAAATAATGCTTCTGGATATGAGGGAGACTTCTTAGTTTTCTCCTTTGTCCTGGGGAAGCTTCTGAGTAAGTGAGAGAGTACCAAGTAAAGGAGTGCTTCTGCATAAAAGGGAGAGTTCTTAGTCTTTTCCTTTGTATCAGGGAAGCTTCTGAGAATACTTGTGGAGAGTAACTAGTTAAGGAGTGCTTGTGGATAAGGGGGTGAAAGCTTTGTGTTTTCCTTTGTCTTAGGGAAGTTTCTGAGTAAGTGAGAGAGTAACTAAGCCAAAAAATGCTTGTGGCCAAGAGGGAGAGTTCTTAGGCTCTTCTCTTTGTCTCAGGGAAGCTTCTGTGAAAGTGAGAGAGGAACCACTTTCTTCCTTAATCCAAAGAACTTTCTGGATAAAGGAGAAAGTTCTTAGTCTTTGAGAAGTGATGAGAGAGTAAGTAGTCGTTTCCGGGACCGAAGGAAGGCTTTTTGTAAGTGAGAGGCCCCAAAGGTTAAGAAAGTCTACGGTTAAGTCAAAAAAGTTCTTAACTTTTTAATAATAAGAGATTGTTACGCCAAAGGGAGGGGAGAGTAAGAAAAGATCCTTTTCTAGACCACTTTGGAGACTGTGTTTGTGGTCGCGCGGATAACAAACCGTTATTTGGTTTTCTTCTGGAGAGAACCGTAAGTGTGGACTTTTTGCTGTTATCTCTTTTTATATGATACCCTTTGATACAACGTAGAGACAATCTCAATTTCCCTCTTTGCATTGGCTGCTGTATTACAAAGAGCGTGAGCAATGCAGTCAGACCTTTTAAAGAATTTATGCTTCCAATTACAGGCTTACAGTGATTTCAACAAAAAAGTCGATAGTTTCCACCAGGAGGGAAATTATGTTATCAAATAAGTCTAGAAACTTTAGGGTTTGCATGCTTGATACCTAACTATAATTATCTTATCACAAGTAACGGCGTTTGTGTAAAGTTGCCATGCTAAGGCAAACTTACTGGGAAGGCAATGCTTCCAATTACAGGCTTACAGTGATTTCAACAAAAAAGTCGATAGTTTCCACCAGGATGGAAGATGATGTTATCTAATAAGTCTAGAAACTTTAGGGTTTGCATGCTTGATACCTAACTATAATTATCTTATCACAAGTAACGGCGTTTGTGTAAAGTTGCCATGCTAAGGCAAACTTACTGGGAAGGCAATGCTTCCAATTACAGGCTTACAGTGATTTCAACAAAAAAGTCGATAGTTTCCACCAGGATGGAAGATGATGTTATCTAATAAGTCTAGAAACTTTAGGGTTTGCATGCTTGATACCTAACTATAATTATCTTATCATAAGTAACGGCGTTTGTGTAAAGTTGCCATGCTAAGGTAAACATACTGAGAAGGCAATGCTTCCAATTACAGGCTTACAGTGATTTCAACAAAAAAGTCGATAGTTTCCACCAGGATGGAAGATGA
>JAOBAT010109346.1:0-14753 GCA_026413305.1 Hydrozoanthus tunicans
CAACTTATAATAGTTCGAAAACAACCGTGAACAGGAAACAATGTTCGCATTTGTTATGGCCGTTTAATTGATTTCATGAACAGCAAAATATTCCCGTGGACAATTTGAGAATTCATTGATTATCACCCAGCCTTTTCCTGTTTCTCTATTATCATAAAGGCGACATTTTTGTTTTCAGTAAGACCCCAAACCAGGTGAACTCGCGCATCGGCTGCCATTCCCCTGACGTCATAAGAAGTCACTTAACATCCTTCTCTAAAATTGTTTTTAATTTTACGTATGCGACGTAAAACAATACAAGGAAATGTCGCAGTGTGGAACAATATTTGGGTGGTCTCATATCTGTTCTAAAGTCACCTCGCAAAAAAAGCTGTACTGTCGAAGAATTGAAGTTATCCCCGTCCGTAGGCGTCGCAAGTTTCTTAAATTCTCAGCATTTTTTTCAGTATATAAGAAAGTCTGTTTTGGTAGTGCTGTCAGATTAACTCTAACCTAGCCAAGAAACAACAAACTCGAATTGCTTACGATATTCAAGCGAGGTAAGTTTACATAATTTGCTGTTTATTATATAGTGAGTAACCGAAGACGAAGAGAGGCATGTAATACGGTTTGTCGAGTCATAACTTAATTACTGAGACTTTTTCTCTACTTGAGTTTTTAAAAATTGTAGCTGGTTAAGTATCTAAGTTTACCGTAGTTAATGAATACATCTTGCATTGTTTTCAAACTTCTGTTTGGAGTTGAATATCAGATCGGCACGTTTCATGCTTTCGACAGCTCTGAGAGCCGAGATGGCGGTAAAATTTCTATAAACATTGGTAACACAATGATTCGCTAAAAGTTGTGTTGTTTTTAAGAAAGAAAAAAATTTAATTTTCTCTTGGTACGTAAAAAAATCTTTTCAAATTTTTCGCTTTGCATAGCACCGCTAATATTTTTAATATTTCAGGTAGTGATTTCTCTTGACGTTCACTAGTATACTGAATCTGTGAATGAATTTTCTTTCTTTGTTTGGAATTGGAGGCGTGCTTGAATGATGTTAGAACTAGCAATAATGCCCGCTGTGGCAAATGTTTTTCACAAGATATATTAAACTAAATATTTTTCACGAGATATATCAAACTAATTGGCATTATCAGTATTAAAGAACTTTGTTCCTGATCGAAATAACTTCTTATCGGCAGTCGATCGCACTGTACCCGGTTTTACATGATTTTTAGCAAATTTGTTAGCAGGCAGCGCGAAGACAAAAGCTAGATACATTTATTCCAAATATAATTTTTGGTGATTTAACCGAATTATTTGTATACTTTCTCATTTTGAAGTGCGTACAATGCATCAGAAAAAAAAGGCTGTGCTTGAAGTTAACAAGAATAAATGAAAGCTGAAAAAAAGCAAATTACGACAAAAATTGACTCGAGCTGTTGATAAAAATTTCACAGTTACACTCCAGCTGTATCACAGACGCGACAAAATTTCATAAGAATTTAAACGGAAAAGATAATTTGACCTCGTCAGATTTAAGAACGAGTTGCTTTGATTTCCATGACTTGGAACGGAAAGTGCACTGCATTTCTTGTCGGGGAGTGGAGAGAAGCGTTCAGTTCGTAGCGAAAATTGGCGGAGATTGGTGTCGGTCATCCCCGATGTATTTCCGACAGACGACGGAGGTGTCCGATTCTAACATTTGTCTGGTGTTAATTTGACTTAGCTCACGTATTTGATCGACTGAGAACCGATAGCCAAAATTGACGGAGATGGGTTTCGGTCACCTCCGATGTGTTTCCGACGGACAAGGGAGGTGTCTGACTCAAACATTTGACTGGTCTTTTGCTTTCAGTTGTTTTGACTTAGCTCACGTATTTGATCGAGCCATAACTGACGGAGATGAAAGTCGAGTCGGTCACCCCCGATGTATTTCCGACGGGCGACGGAGGTGTCCGATTCAAACCGATTTGCCTGGTTCTTCGCTTTCAGTTAGTTACAGAGTTCCTTTGACTTGAGTGAAAAAATTAATGATACGCTATTATTGTATTGACTGTAGAGACTTTCGTGATCTAGATCTTGGCTGGTAAATTGAGTTTTGAAAATCAAAACTTATTGCTCTGCTGAGCCAGAAAACTACAAAAAAAGAGTCGTTTCACTTTATTCTTATTTATTGTACTATGTTTATTTTATTTTACTTTATTTTATAGCTAGTTTCACAGGCTTGAACAGCCTTTCGGGTTTCTCTGACTTTGAAACGGTCTTCTAAGGCACTTTGGCAAATTCTACCCGCTTCCTTCTGGCATTCATCTTTTTCCAGCATACGCCATAATTGAGTCAGTTGTTGTTTACGAAGGGCATTAATATATAACTGTTTGACTCACTCATATCACACCTTCACCGATCACATGTGTTGACTAGCGCAGTTGTGAATTAATTTCAAAAGTAAATCCATTTACGAGAATTAAACCGAACTACTAGCGTTTTTATTGAATGCCTTGGTTCAACTTGGCTTCAGTCTTTTTGTGAAATCCGTTATATACTGACAAAAGCGTGTAACTGACTCAAAACACGTTGCATGGTTTGTTTGTCTCTTGCTTTTGTGTTATCTCTAGGTGTCTCGCCGGCCCACGCGCAATTCAACTGAAACAAGATTTATGCAATTGCCACTCCCCCTAACTTCCGCGAGGGGGTGTTTAAAAATCGCCGACTTATACACGTGTACAAGAACATGAAAATATCCCGAAACACAGAAAAACTAGGCAAAAAAAAAAAAGAAAGAAAAAACTCGCGTAGGAAATAGGTTCTTCTTGAGTAGGAATGTGAGCCGGTGTAGTACAATTTTTCGAAGAGTGGGGTGACTCCATTATACGGACAATCAAAGCGCAGTTAATTTTTTGTGGTTTGAAATACTCTGTTTGTTCCACAAAATCACTTTCACTTAACATACTTTTATAAGAGTGTAATGGCTCGAATAATCACCAAGTTCTTAGCTTTTGTTTTGCTGTTGTTTTAAAAGTCGAAAAAGTACATGTTAGAGAATTCTCGTAAATTTGGCTTTATGACTTCGTTTCACGCGGAGCACTTGCCGTGGGGCCAAAAGTGTAACGTCATGCGAGACAAATCTAGAGTGGAGGATGACGCTATAAAAAACAATAAATCACTAAATATTGAAGCAAGTGTGTCGTCATTGCACGCTTTACTTTTAGTTTTCTTGTAAAAGGAATTAGGGCTTGAGGCTGTATCGGCATTCCAAGCGGCGTAGCGCGAATTTCATTTATGGTTGAGAACCCCACTCAGAAAATATTTCAAATGATAATATTGCTCTCCTCACGTTCTATTCTAAAGCAGATCAGTAAAATAAAAAGAAACACGCAATGTGACCCAAAAACTACAATAATCTGAGAAACGCTAAATCGAGACAGTTATTCTAAAGTTTGCAAATCGAACAAGCTTTAGTTATTAGAAATTCTTGACGTTCTTTTTGTCGTCTCCTTGATTTTGATTTATTCTTCGTCTTAAATATTGTTTAAGGTATTTCTTGAGGTAAATGTAGAGAAGGAAAGATCAAAAGGTATACAATTTGGACTTCCTGTTATATAAATATTGCAGTACTTCCCCATAACAATTATCTTGTATTAACAGAGACAGATTCACTAAATACCTTGAAAGGAATAAGTGTGAATTACAAAAGCGATACTGATTGACCAATAAATTGCGGAAAGGAATATCGACTGAGGTACTCGATCTACGCAATAACGGGACTGATTTAACGTAGCGTCACCTCATCAACACGATTCGCGAAAATAAAAGAACCACGTCATTTCAGTCCTCTCGGAAGAAATTTAGAAACTTTAAGGTCATAAAGGAAAGCCTTTCGAAATCCTAACACTCGTCTTTTAATCCTCTATATAGCAATGCATTCTTTAAATTAAGAGCAGTCGTTATAAAAACAAAAGAGAAACCAGATCTTATTTTTCTTTGTACAATGAACTCGATTGATAGGAAGAAAAGGATGCTAGTCCTTATATCTTCACGTTAACCGGAAATGCGGAAAGCGGAAACCTAAAAGATTTTGAGCAGCCAATGCTGATTGGCTCCTAAATAATGGGTGTGCCTAAATGGCTGTCACTTTCTCACAAAAAAACTTAATTGACTGGTTCATATGATACTACATTGCAGTTAACTTATTCATTCATTGATGTTCACTCAGGATTATCTTCCTGTTTGTTTGCAGTACACAGTTAAATTACCGTCAAGTTTGTAAAGAATTCAACTGAGGAAGCAACGACTCTGTCACTGATAAGAAAAATGGAGTTAAAAATTTGCAGCTGCCGTATATTTGACTCGAGACGAAAGATGTTGCTAGGGCTCGTCTTCCAACTTGCGGTTCTGCTACTCGGTAAGTTCCTCCGAGTGTATGTCGAAATTTGCAGGACATCTTAAGTTCTCTCACCGCGTTTAAGCATAATCCAAACACTACTCTCCTCCTAGAATGTGGACGATTCACGACTTAGCCTTATGTTTTAGTAACCACTGGCGTTCAAACAAAACACACTTGTGTTTTTTCCTCATTTCGAGCAGCGGTTGGTGTTATTGACTTAACGCCATTTGCCCTTTGAAAATGAATTTTATGTTGTGCTCCACTAAATGAATGACTACCTTGCTACTACGAAAATATATCGCAATGTTCACTAACAATCATGGCCGTTATGTTATTTAACCAGCTGCGGTATTAAGGGCCAGTAGCAACTAATCGTCACGTGTATAGAATACAGAAGGTACACGCTCTGGTATTTTTGATGATATGTGAAAAATGTATGTTTGGAATAACTCATTTCGCTTTGCATTTATCATATGTCGCAAGTTGGAAGGGGGAACTGCTTTCGTGATAGGAAACGGCCGAGCTTTCATAACAGATCAAGCAGTGATCAACATATTCTTAGTATCAAAGTTAACCGTTCGTAAAGGGGTTCGCATAATAAAAATATTTCAGAGTTTCAAAATAAATTATACTCCATTTAACTGCTTCCAGGATTTATTTAAACTTTTTTTTTTAAATTTATGTTCATCACTAAAATAGGTTTAAAATCTGACCGGAAAATATCTCGATGGTTCGCGATTCCACATTCCCGACACAATAATTAAGGAATAATGATGCAATTCCTAGCAAAGTTCTTAAAGTGTTGCTCAAGACTAAATTTCAGACACTGTTTTACTACATCGAACAAAAAAGCAGCACCGAGTTAAATTAACTTTCAGTTACAATTCAAATTCGTAAAAATTAAATTGAATGTTTTTCGAGCTTACATCGCCAATTATTAGAACACTTGACAACACATTTACTCAAGAGCCTTGAATCTGTACTGTTCTGTTTTTTGTTTATTTCATATTAATTTCTTTTACAAGTTTGTAAAACTGTTTTCTTAAAACCGTGTTTTGAATAGATAGCTTTTGGCTTTGTTCGATTTTCTTCTTCCGGTCGAACTCATCTTAATACAATGTATCTAACATACCATGAAGCTAAATTGCATTTTAAGTTTTCACCTTTAAATCGATATTAACTTAAGAATATCGTTCGGCTTTGTTTGAAATTGTCACTGACCCCGAAGATTTGCAAAGGGTAGAATACTTGAAAGCAGTAATGAATCAGAAATAGTGTGATGTCTTGCAGCGCATTTCAAGATAAAGCCGATTTACGTCATATCGGAATGGAATTTTCTATTTTTGTTTGGTGCCATAATGAATGTATTGTCTCTGCCGCATCGACTGACGACTGGAATTTCCGAAACACAAACTTAATTAGCCAAAAATAAATAAGAGATTGCAATTAAGGTAATTTTCTGGTTTTGAGTAAAACATTTTAAGAATGTTTTTCGTCGTGGATTTACAAACTGATGCAACGCCAACGGAGACTGCAGTCATTCAGTGCAATCAATTTGAAAAAGAGATACGGCTAGCGCTGTACCAATATTAAGGACTCTGTTCAAAACTGAGAAAACCAATTTTTTCGTTTTGTCTTTTGGCGAACACTTTGTATCTAAAGCCTTTGCAAAGCCTTGTCAACTACATTTAGAAAAAACTCGAAAATTTCGTTTTCTTCTTTGACTTTGGAGAGAACTTTGATTCTGTTGTATAATTCTGTGTACAATTAATGTAGGTACATTAACGGTTGTAGCTATCCTAACAAAGTGTTAAAATTTTCTCATACAATTAGCCAAAATTTCAAAACCATAAATACTGGAAATAGAATCTACCTACCTCTAGCAGTATGTAATGCACCTTGTGTTGATACCTTAAGCTTGTGTGTATTTTAGGCACAACTGGTGGCGTTCCCCACTACTTGAATCCCTTTCTCCCTTTTCTAAGAATTTTACAGTACCATACCAACTAAGTTTAAATGTAATTTGCATTGCTTGTATTACAAGGTTTCTCTTCGGCTGCCAAGAAAGAATTAAGTGAAGCAGGTTGCTTTCCAAGGCCTACAGTAGTTGAAATTTCCAAGAACCATGAACATCATCCCTATTATGTAGTACTACACAGATGTGGCGGAGCATGTTCACCTGCCTCACCACATATCAAGACATGTGTAGCAAAGACATATCACTCATTTGATGTTGTTGTACGGAATGCAGCAGATCGTGAAACCACCATGACTATGCAGAATCACACGGAGTGTTGGTGCAGATGTAATCATGGTGCTGAAATGTGCGACTGGGACAAGGATGGGCAACATTTTGACGAACATCGCTGTAAATGTACAAAAAATGATCCACTGACTCAAACTTCTGTTAATAACAAAGGTAAAGATGTTCTTCGCTGTTAGAAGTCCTGTTCAAATATTTCAGTCTATATGTAGAACAGTATTTAGTATATATTTGGAAGATTGAAGGGGTACTTACAGATTTATTGGTTAAAAATATTCTAGTCTAATAGAATAGAGATAGTTGAGCAGGAAATAAAAACCATTGAACTTTGAATTAACACTTATAATTAAGTTTTTAAGTATTTAAAGCGAAGTCCCTATGAACTGAACCCCATACTTTTCAGTAAGTTTGGGAGAATTTTACTTTTCATCTTCTTTGTAGTTCACTTTGTTTGATCAATTCTCACTACCCCCTCCCCCCAAGAAATTTCTGGCTTACAACAGCAACTTTTGAATAGGAATCTCAGATTTTATAAAGAACTGTTACAATACCCTCACTCCCCCCCCCCCACCCCCAATAATTTTTTTTTGCTTCCGCCACCCATGCATGAACATACTTACCTGCAGAGGGACAAATGGCTGGTTATTGTGATATTAATTGTTATTGATTGATCTTGTTTAGCTGATGACAAACCTCCAATGCCTTACATCTTTGCGCTGGTTGTCATGGGAATGTTTGTGTTGTTTGTTATGGTATTCGACGCAATGCTCTGTGCAAGGCAAGGCAAAGGCTTCCTGTACTGTGCAACAAATAGCTGTCGACAGTCAAGTAATAGTAACCACAGTGAAGGCATCAACAACAGAGAAGGTACAGCAAACTTATACAAGGTTTTGGGTTATGCATATTTTAAGGGCAGTGCCCCACCCAGATGGCTTTATTTATTAAAAGTAATTTTCACACTTAAGATAAAAGAAATAAAAGGATTGTGCTCTTTAAGTTGAATGTTTAGAAAAAGTAAAGTTTGAGCTTAATTTGAGCAGCACTGTCTTTCTATTTTTTTCACCAAATATCAAGTTAATTATTTGAGGGTTTGAATAAAAAGGGTTTCAGGTCAATGTAATCAAACATCTCCCCTACTTTGGAACCTCCCAGAATTTTAGCATTTGTTTCTCAGTTATTTGGGAGAGAGAGAAGAAAATAATGAGGACAGGAGCAGTGAAATTGTGAAAAAAAATTACCAGGAACTTAACCTCTCTCTTGAACAAGTTTTATACACAAATTTTGCTATTAAGTATTTGGAAGACATCACTGATGATCCATAGAAGAGCTAGGGAGAAAATAGTGGGGGTGCAAATTTTGTGCCCTCAACTTTCTTATGGTGGAATTTCCTTAAACCCGGCTAAAACAAGAAAAAGAGCACAGTCACTAGAAAGTTGAAGAAAGTGAGCTTTTTTCATATTTTTAGAGAAAAAGGCCGCTAGACCAATCAGATTTTCAAAATTGATTAACTGATATTAATAATAAAGACTTCAAAAATGTTTGCTGCAGTTGCCTAGTTCTTATATTGATGATCTAAATTTTGCATATGTTCTCATATTTCTGGTTTGCTGAAACCTACCCATTAAAAACACTATTTAAAACTGGTTTGTTGAGGATACCTGTAACTCCTTATTCAAAAGTTTTGATAATTATTTCATAGTTACATAATTTATAGGGTTTTAATGAAAAATAGAAAACTACACTTTTAACAAAATTTCTGCATATATTAAAGAGTTGTGTATTTTTTCTCATCCACAGAACCTCCAGAAAAAAATGCTAACATGAACCAAACAGCCCAGTATCTCAGAGCGTCAAGGACAAGTATTGTGTAAAGAGTAGTCTTGGAGAAAAAGAGCTTTGCAGTTTATTTATTAAAGTTTTAGTTTATGATACAGAGTGGATTTTTAAAAAAACGTCAAGGTACATTCTGGAGAATCCAGAAAATGAGCTGATCATAAGATCCTAAAACGTTTTGTACTGAGTACATCAACATCAGCAACTGTGGCTTTAAATGAAATAATTCATGGAAAATATTATAACACAAGAACACGTGGTTTTGACTGGATTTCTATAAAAGCTGCATGTTTTTTTTATCAAGATTTGGATTACCAGTGACCCATTTTATTGTTTGAAGGAAAACAAGAATGCGACTTCACTGCAAGATCAAGGTTTTATGACATTAGAGAAGCTACTTTAGTAGCATGTATGGCATCATCAAATGACAGGATCAACTTAGAATAAAAAAATAACCCTGACACCAAGTACTATAGTAGACTGGACTCCATTTTGATTGCTGATGATAAGTTTTGATACAAACTGACAATACTTTGGGGCGCCTGTGGCCCCTCTAGTTGAATCGAAAGTGATAGAAGCCTATGTTAAAGGATGTGCATGGACACTCGCTAGGTTATACAATATACATGCACTAAAAAGAAATGTAAATATTAGCTAGTCAAGAATGAAATTTAATTTATGATTATTTTGAAAAAGCAATCAATAAAAGAGCCAAAATACAAGCCTGCTTGACTTAAATATCTTAGTTTTATCAATTTCAAGAAATATACCTAGATAAACATTTAGTATTTTTTACCAGTTAAATTAAAAAGTTTACAGTCATTATGAACATGTTGAATTAAATACTAAAAAAATAGTATTTGTTCTTCTGACAGGTAGCAATTATTAGATGTAGCAAGCATACACTTTCAAAATTTGTGTTTGCAATTAAGTCATAGTTTTTTTTTTTCATTAATACATTTTTGAGCCAAATCTGTGTGTAAATTTTATCAGGAATGCTTTGTTTGGAGGGGACTAGAGGGTGTTTGTCAGGGAGTTAAGTAATGGTCCGCCTAAGAACTAGGCAGCCTCCCATCGTTCTGCGGCATTTCCCTTTTCCCATGCCAGAATGTTTAAATTTTCATACTGCAAACACATCAATTTATATCCAACATATTTTTAAAATAAAAAGCAGTAAAACTCTATTTTAAAGTAATGTTTCTTTTGTGCTAGAATAATTTAGCCAATCATAGAACTCAAGAACAAAAGCAAAGAAAACCTTTTAACTTTCAATGTTCCCCACATGGAATTTTTCTTTTAAATTTAAAAATAGAAATGTTTCAACTAAGAAGGATTGAATGAGTGTACTGGAGACAAATACATAAGCTTACTTATGAAGATTCTGTCAATTTTTAAAGCTTAGCCAATTAGTTCAACAGTTAATTAAACAATATCGCAATTAGCACCTTTCTGCATTCCATTGCCATTGACCTGCCTAGTTCTTACTCGGACCGTTACTTAATATACAATGCATATTTGTGGATACATTGTCAACTAGTTTGATTGACCTGCTGTCACACAGCATGCCCATAGACATCACAGACAAAGTTATTAGTGACTAAGACATTTCAGTCTTTCTTTGTAGTAATGAACTCTTTTCAATCTTTAATCACAATAATTATGTTTTCACTTGCAAATCAATACTATCAATTTGTGTTACCCTTTAAAGAAAATAGGGAAGTTTTATGAACTATTGATAAAATGTATTCCTTATAGAATTAAATGCAATAAATGCTAAACTAAATGTACACAATCATATAATAACTTAATATAAAGTCAGATACATTTATGGATTGATGTATACTACAGATTTATGCTTGTTATAGACTGTCAACTCTCTTTTGACCATTTCAATATAATGCCATCTGAATTTTTATAATCATTCTATAACATAAAATCTGCAACAAAACTATGTCTTGCTTACTTTCTGTAATATGATAAATAATAGTTCTGTAACATACAGATGTAGTTTTGCACTCTGCAGTCTAAAACTTTTAAATAAAAACGAGTGTTTGGAATTCTGACTAAGTATTTTGCTTTGGCATAATGTGAAGCTTTGTGAAGAAAATATTCAAGTTGCATCATTCACTTTAAAAGCTTAAATGAAATTAACCAATATCCTCAAAACACTGAAGACAATGCAATGTTTTGGTATATTTCACCTCACTTAAGAAAAATGTTTGTCATTATTACTGGGGCTGAATTAAGTTACTTTTTTATCAGGAATCCCTTATGTATACCAGTAGCAAAAACTTTAACTATTGTATTTCTGTTATGGTAAAAATTAATACTTGGTAAACAAGACTGCTGAAGTTCTTTGAATTTAAAACGTAAAGTTTTGATACAAATTCTAAACATAATCTAAGTGTTCAAGAGCACTAGTTTTCAGTCAACAGTTTCACTTGAAGGTGAATTTCACATTCATGAATGAAGTCAAACCACTGTAACAAGTAAGTGGTGTAAAAAAATTCAATGCTTGCACTCACACAGTTTACCTAATTATATGAAACAAATATGGTTTACAAAAATCTGTGAGAATATATACCACATTAGTTCAATTTGTTCTCTGTGTAAGTTTATCGGCAATCATTAATTTTTGTGTAAATTACTGACAGATGGTAAATTAGGTGACCTCACCTTTGGAAACAACGTTTTTGGAACACATCTGTATCTGACTTTTGCTTTTCTACTGAAAAAATTGAAATCCTTCTTGAAAGAAACACTGCATTTAAAACTACATTAACTGAAGCTTACACAAAGTTAATACCCACTTTAAAAAGTCCCTTTGGCATCAATGTTGATTAACTACTGCATACACAAAGTCTGCATGCAATAAGGTTCTTTCTTGTAAGGAAGAACTGCTTAACAGGGGGCGACAGCCCTAAGAAAGACTATTTCAGCAGTAGTGTTTAAATTGGTGATCGTCCTGATTTTTTCACAGCATTACCGAGATTTTTTCAATGCTCTTGAACATATGGTTTTCAAAATTTCTCCCTACCTCATGCATGTTGGCTCCCACACTTTTAAGAATATCCGCTAAATTGTCTCAATCTTCCGATTCCTGTTTTTTTTCTTGTATGTCCTGAGATTTAGGTGTATAATTTCAAAAACAACCTTTCATTGGGCTGTCATGTCATGCCTGTTGCTTTCACCTTTTGTGCCTTTTATAAAACTTAATAAAACAGCAGTAAAATTTTTAACACTTACTAACAACACACAACTTGCAAATTCCCTGCTTGTGAGAAATCATTTTAGTTTTATCCCAAACCCAAATAAAATTTTAGACTTTAACTCTTCAATAAATTAGTGTTAAGAAAACTGCTTTCCTTTAACTACTTTCAGCTCCTACAAGTGTAGACTACACACAGTCCCTATTTTCCTCTTTAGCTTATCAAAACTAGTAAACCCAGATGGCAGACTCGAAAGAACTATGTAGGACCATTTCTCTTGAGTCAATCATCTTGATTTACCAGCTTCAATAACAATGCAGGGTTCTCAAAATGACTTGGAGGAGAAGGTTAAAGCCTCAATGTAAGTGACTGGACTCCAAATGAGCAAGACTACCTGTAACCTGTTATATTAGTAAGGGTTCCTGCGGCAGGCAGTGCATTACAAATCCCAGGTTGCATTGCCCTCAAAGTCACCAAATGCAATTAACAGTGCTATAATTTGTAAACGAGAACTGATTTCTTCAACAGAACCATGATATTTCTTGTTTAACATGTGGAAGCTAAGACTCTAGGGTAAAGATTAATTTTCTTCTGTGTTAGTTGGAAGTGGTTTTGCAACTTTTAGAGGCGTCTAAATGACTAAAAGAGGTGGCTCATTCGGCTGCCAGCCAGCCAGTTTTGAAAAGCCTGCAATGGGACTTGAGAAAAAACTACAAGCATGGGTTCTAGCTGGATGAATTATCAACATGTTTTAAGCTGATTGAGTAGAAACTTAAAATTGCAATTATTTTTCCGTCATTGACAACTCTATCACTCTTCTCAACTCCTCCTCCTCTTGCTGACGCAGTCTCTCATCTTGCTCCAGTTGTTGTTGTGACATTGCCATGGCAATCTGCAATTCCTCATCGCTTCCCTCTGGTACTTGGTCAGGTTGCTGGGTTAGGGTTTGGCTGGGGGATTCTGATTTGTTCTGTTCCCCCTCAGAGATTACCCTAACTTTCAGACTTGCTTGGATAGCCCTAGAGTAGTAGTGGAATACATTAACCACTGCAGAGAGTTCTCCCTTAGCAGGGACCATGGAGATCATTTTAAAGTAGTAGAGCTAAAAAATCACTAGGTCAATGGAAATAAACACTAAGGAAAGTTTGTCATTTATCGTTTAGCACCATCTTTCCTGAACCTTGATAAATATAACATGTAGCTACCCTCACTTGTTACACTATTAAATACAACCATTTTGTTAAATAAACCTAGGTACCATTAATTATGTTTGAAGCTAAGCTCGCAATACAGAAGTTTATAGCTGTAGTAAATTCTTTTTTTTCCCATCTCAACTGGAGCCTAAGAAACTACAAGTGGTAGGGCTTTAACCGACCAGCAACTCCCCCTCTGTGAACCCTGCTAATATTAAAATAACTACACATTCTCAAGGGAAATTGTAAATTCAAATTGCTTGTGTATTACTTAGGAGATATAGGAAGACACTTAATCCTATCAAACAATTTCGTCTGAGACTGTCCAACAGGAATTCTTTAATAGTCTGAATAATAGAGTTATGTCTTTATGAAACACCTATAACTCTTTCAGTTCCAGTCAATAACCATTATTTAACTGCTTCTTACATAACACAACCAAACAAGACATTTGGTTATGAGTAAATGAAAAATGACCAAACGAAGAAAACTACTAAAATGAAAAGCGAAATTCTCCCAAACTTGCTCAATGAGTTCAATGGGCTCTAGCTGGGAGAATATATCAAATCCGACCACACAGCTGAGACTGAATGGGTTAAAAGAAGAAAGACTTTTTGTTTTACTACTGTTGCAAACAATATTTATTTAATCTCTGTTCTCCAAAGTTCTTCCCCAAAAATCTGCTTGCAGGTTAGACTTCTGAAAAAAATGCTACATTTGATACAGTTACATAATGAATTTGTTATGGATATTATGTACTAAGTTATGTATTTTTGTTTCCTAACAAGTTGAGTAGTTTAGTTGAGAGGTTTTGTGTCAGCAACATAGTGTCCGAATGGTTAGTGTACTTACTGCTGCAACTCCTCATCTTCTCTCTGGCTTTGTTTCAAAGCTTGATCGATATCATCATCATCTTGCCCGACTCCACCGTATTCTAACAAGCTTTGCTGGATTGCTAGTTGCAGCAACTCATCTTCCTCATCTCGGATTGGTGCTGCAAATTGCAGTAATAAGATAAAGTTGTTTCATTTAATTAAACTAGGAACAGTAAAAAACTGACATTTCTCGAATACATATTAATATGTCAGTTGTGACCCTGTTATGAACCCTCGACAAAGAGCTCTCATATGTAAGAATGTGTTGTAAAAAAAGTGATGTGCATAATTTAGAGTGCAAAATGACACTGGTCTGTTTACCCTTTTACCCCTAAGCTAGGGTGGCTGCCCAATGATTAGCTGGGATCACCAAAGCCAAATCCATTCAGTGGTCAGAGTGGGACTTGGGACAACTACATGCACCCTTAACCACCGAGCCACACTGACTCACTCTAATACAATAAGCTCAGGAATTAAAACAATATTATAATGTTCACTGTTCAAAAACTGAAATCACAACTTTGCTTTTTTGAAGCAATTTTTTTTACTGCATGCTTTCATTTTTCATAGGTTATCCAATGAGGCAAAGTCATAAATAATTTTTTCAAAAAAATTAATTTTGCACCATGATATTCTTCATTAAACCAAGATTACAAAAAGAGGAGGGAGGTTCATTCTGAATTACATTAGTTATTCATTTTTACGCCGCACACATTATTAACCCTATTCAGACTTGGGGGGGGGGGAACGTTTGATGCCACCCTTGCATTAAAATCCGTCTCATTTCTAGGCCGTTAAAGATATCTCACCCATATTTCGTGACTTTTCCTAAAATTTATCTGGTAACACGACAGTGTAGTTTTTATCATACACCATACCTTGTTGCCATGGTAACCACGTTTTTACGACTAGGTTTTGGTCAAAGTTTGCATTACTTTGTTCTGTTTGTTTATTATCATTTACCGATTGAAAACATTATATTTAAACATGAATACTGGCTTTCCTCCAATA
>JAOBAT010109357.1:0-14747 GCA_026413305.1 Hydrozoanthus tunicans
TAAGTATGGAAGAGTTTAGAAAACTAATTAAATTTAATAAAACAATTATTCCATTTGCGCTTGTTGGATATGAGATGTTTTATAGCCTACTCGGCGCTACGCGCCTCGTCGGCTATTTACCATCTCATATCCAACGCGCGCTCATGGAATAATTGTTAAATATCATTATCGTTATCATTATTTTTCCGTTGTTGTAAATGTCCCCTTTGTGTATCATCTGTAACCAGAAAACGCAGACCACGGTCGAGATTGCCAGGAAATCCTCAGTCAAGCTGGTAACTACCTCAGGAAGCTGCACCAGCTGCGAGACGTATAAGGCGCGGTTGCTGAACCTCAGGGAAGATCAGCGGTCGACTGAAGAGAGCATAGAAAGGCTCAAGAGCGACAACCAGGCACTAAGGGTCAAGCTTAGAGCATCACATAAGGTATCTTTGTTTTAACTAAAGCCAATTAAGCCAATTACATTTGCATTAACAGTTTCAAAAACGAAAACAATAACAATAGTAAAGATGATGATAAAAATGGTAATAATAACAATTGTAATAATAATAATAATAGTAATGATAACAGTTTGTTATCACCCCGGCATATCCCCGAGGTGGCTCCTCTTTGTCAAACCAACCAAACATCCGGGTCACAACCCTTCTCTTAGTATCGACAAATGCTTGGGTTTCATATATTAAATCCCCTGGATAGTATTCAGGGCCAAGTTGTTCAAAAGACTATAAGCCATAAATAAGGTTTAATTAATATTACAATCAGTAGGTTTGTTAAAAATTAATCTTGGTTTAAAGTTAATCGGCTTTCGAATAACCGGCCCCACGAGACTAGACCAATGGCTCAACGTCCCTGTCCATGGACGGACCATGACAACCAATAGGTTTTGTTAAGAGTTAAGCCTGGATTAAAGCTAATCGGCTTTCAAATGACTTGTTGTGGCGAAAGAAGGCCGCACAACTGTTCAACCCTCGACAAGGCCTGGGATCGAACCCGGGACCTCACGCTTGGCATTCAGTTATCTTACCAACTGAGCAAAGTTGCACAAACTCGCATTATAACGTTTATAGCAACATTTAAAATTGCATTCGACGTAAGGAGAACGCACTCCCAACCTCACAGTCGGGTTGCCTGTGGTTATTTGTGCGGTTACCAAGAGGTACAAACAAGTAAGATTTGGTTTTCGTCGTCGTTCATCACATTTTTGTTCCAAATCGGCGACATTTTGAATTTATAACTAACTTTGATATCATGCGCACGCATGTCCAGTATTGCCTCATGGTTTTTCGATCGTGGAGTTTTGGCAGGTTGGAAGTAATGCCTCGTTCGTTTTCTTTGAGCGTGAAAGTCTTTGGGCAGATTGGAATTATTGCCTCGTGGTTTCTGCGAGCGTGGAAGTGAACATTTCGAACGCACTTCATTAATCTGATTACTTCTAGTATTAAAAATAGCTATTAAGATGTAAGCAATATGGAACAGTTTATCGTTTTTCGTTTCTAATAGGACACAATTTTGTTGTTTCTAGGAAACAGAAGACACAAAATTGCTGCTTGAAAAACTCAAACAACGGAAACCAGATGTCGTTGAAGTTGCCATCACTGAAGCAGCTACCAAACCATCAGCCAAAAGTTGGTAACCTCACTGGAAAGGCTCGTGCTAACCGAGTCATATACCTTTTAATTTGTCGAAAATGGCGGCGGATTTTTAGTATTCGTTTCATTGACAAACTAGCCCTTTCTTGAGTTAAACTTTCGAATGAATATGTTACCCAAAGCGAGGCTTGACAGGCTAATTGAAATGCACCCAAAATAATTTTAAAATCGCCGCCCGATTTATGAAAAAGGTCAATATTTTGTAGTATGTTTTGACGCGAAACGTTCCAGGTTTTCGGTGAATGGAGGTGCTTAAAACTTCAAGTAAATGTGACGCTATAGGAGAAAAATGTTTTTAGGCTGCTTTTAAGCAGAAAAGGTTTTTTTGTTTTGAGAATAAAGGGGCTTTCCCCAAAGATCAAATTGTATGCAGGTTATTGAAACTTATTGTTATTCTTAAGCTTTTACTTTGATTTCCAGCACATGAAGAGCCTTCATCACCAGAAAAATCCCCCTCACCCCAAGAACCGGAGAAAACAAAGCGTCAAGGACAACAAAAACTTGAACCATTAAAGATGCCAAAGAAAACTTCAAAAAGGAAGGCTGAGAGACGAAGCGCAGGGAAGACGCCAAAATCTAAGAAGGATGGTAAAGAAAAAGAGACCGAAATGCCGGATGCTGTTGCCCAGTCTTTTCCTCCTAAAGGAAATGCCGCGGACAGGCTGGTGCTGGGTGAGTGTAGAGAAGAAAAGGCTGCCTACGTGAAAGTGCGGGAAGCAAAGATGTTGCGTCTCTGTGATAAGGTTAGTTTAGTCGAGCTTATGGGCTGTCACCGGCCATCTTTGACGATCGGAGACTTCTTCGGTGGCTTTCTTGGCGCCTCTTTGTTAGTTACTCCGGGCTTGACTCGGTTCAACGCATGGGTCTTTGTCGTATTTGCGCTGATTTAGCTTTTTCCAGGCTTTTGTAAATCCTCTGTGATTCATTCCATGACGGCGCGCAATAACCTAGACTCGGAATGCGTGGAGTAGTTACAAATTAGAGGAATGGGCCGTTTAATCCGTTTCTGTTCAAGAAAAAAGAGAATGTACCTTGAAATGCATTGCGTGGCCAAGAAGAAAAAAAGTATGGGGTGGGACGCGTTGAAATTCCAATTTTCTTTTCTCTTTTGCAGCGCGATTACTTCTCAGCGCATTTTTCTGTTTAGTGAGTGCTAACTGATTGACTATTTGTCTGGGTGTACTTATATAACCGCTATTGTAAACTCACAAAGTTGCAGAAAAGGTTGGTGCAAAAGTACACACTTATTTCATAAGCTAGAGGTCTTCGTTTTGTTTGTTTGTTGTAGATTGAACAAAAAACGGTCGGTTTCATATCTTATTAAAAAATTAAGATTTAATTTTTTTTATGTAACAAAAAGACAGGATCAGAATTTAGGTACCTAATTCTTTACCCACAGGGAACCCAGACAACATATTATGGTCGTTTAAGACTCACCCGTGCAGAAGAAGGGTCTGGAACTAGAGGTACCATTGGAGGATACCGAAGACATGCGCGTAGAAATTCCCTTGCAGCCGGTGTTTTGGCCGAGGTGAACCCAGAAGAGCTTGGGCACGAGACCGCCACTGCGCAGACGATTATCCAAGAAGAGGTTTTTAGCGTTACCTTCTTAATACCACATTCACATGTCAATTATACGAGAACACTTTCTACAATTCGTTCAGGGCCCGGTTGTACGAAGCCTGGATAAGCTATCCGCTGGATAAAAGCTAATGGTCATCACTAATAACTCAAAGATTGTCTTTGTTGATTTCTCTATCTCTTTTTGTAAAGGTAGTGGAAGACTCCTAAAGTATATAATGGTTTAAATGGTGTCAAATAACTTTCATTATAGCTTTACTCCATAAAACAGAAAGCACTTATCTGGCGGATAGCTTATCCAGGCTTCGTGTAACCGGGCCCAGAAGTCTACACTACCTACCGCATATAAACCCAAGTTCCTTGAAAGCTGTATTAACCGAATACGTTTAATTGAATTTATATACATTTATATTTTACTATTACGTTGTAGGCCAGAACAAGGTTTACAGCCGAAACCACTTGCAGTACCCGGTCCCAATTAATTGAGCTGGTTGTTAGCAGACTTTATAAGATAAACTGATTACTTAGCCATTAGAACTATAAACTACTAACATAATCTTTAAATTGATAACTGGTACATAAAGAGCCGGAAATACGTGTACTAAAGAAAAAAATATATATACTAATGAAAACATAAGATAATTATTAACTACTGGTTATTTTTAGATTGATCGGTTATGTGAAGATATCTCGGGGTTCGTGGAGTTTGGACTTGACTTAGTTCAACAGGAAGGTTAGTTTAGGTAGTATGTAGCGGGATGAAATAACCCCGTTAAGGTAGTGTATAGTATAATAAGATGAAAAAACCCGTTTAGGTAGTACATAGTGGGATGAAATAACCCCGTTTAGGTAGTTTAGAGTAGATGAAATAAACCCATCTAGGTAGTATATTGTGTGATTAAATAACCCAGTTTAAGTAGTATATAGCGGAATGAAAAAACCCCGTTTAGGCAGTATATAGTTCGATGGAATAACCCCGTTTGGGTAGTATATAGCGGGGTGAAATAACCCCGTTTAGGTAGTATACAGTAGGATCAAATAACGGCCGTTTAGGTAGCTATAGTTAGATAGAATAACTCAGTTTTAAGGTACTACATATAGTGGGATCAAATAACCACGTTTAAGTAGTGTATACTGGGATCAAATAACCCCTTTTAGGTAGTATATAGCAGGATGAAATAACGTCGTTTTTTGGTAGAGTATCTTTGTCCCGGTGCAGAAATAAAGAAGGATTATTAAGAAGGCGACTTTGAGTAGCCGACCCGCTAGCTATCCAGGAAAAATGTAAATTTTCGATTGTTTAATTTGTATAGTAATTTTTAAACCAAGAGGTATATTCTGGGGTGGAAAGTTGTTATACCTTTGTTCTGGTAGGATGTTTTTGGGACTTTTCGGGACGTTATCCCTTTCCTATTCACTCCGGAGTACTGAGTAATGAGGATTGTCATTTCTCCGGATACGAACAAGCAAAGGCAGAAATCAGTTCTATTTGCTGGTAGTGCATGGTCCATCATTAGTTTAGAGACCTTTACAAATGTCTTCCTTTGTCGTCGAATACAGCTCAGTGTCTGCACATCAAGGCCGAGTCGCAGCTCGGAACAGAAAAAGCAGCGGAGATTCTGGGCCCTGATTACTCAAGTAATGAAGTAAGCAAGAGAAAGCTACAATTTTTTCCAATGACGGCTTTTCATTCAATTTAGTTTTGACTTTTTCGCGTAAAACTATGAAATACGCTGCTCATAACTATAGATTCCATACGAAACTAATCCGGGTTACGAGTGACATGTTTTTCCTATCCACACTAATGACTCAATTTTTATTTGTTTTTTTCCTGTTTCTTATTTTATTTTCCAACGAAACACTCACATCAATAAAATAAAAAGAAAACTACTCGTTGGTACAAACAAATGAAGTTTGTCTCCTCGTGGAAATAAGATTTTACGAGTGAGCGTAGTCCAAGAAAAACTTCATATGTTCGCCCCATGTGTAAAATCCTTTATTTACTACAACAACAATAACTTGGTACTCGAGTTGGTCTTGATGTTGTCTGTTGTTACGACATTTCTACAGTCAGCAAAACAGAAGTCACTAAAGCGTTTGACCGATCACCGTCGCGTTAGTGTATCGTCACACGGTCGACGTAAAAGCAGCATTCTTCAGAATGATTTACTCCGCGCCATGAAACCGGGAGAAAAACGTCGCAGCAGCTCATTATCAGAACCATGGCAACCACTTCATGAGCACGAGAGCGAAACTGCGTGAGTACTCGCTGTTACTTAGCTTAAATTATTCCAAGAGCGCGCGTTGGATATGAGATGGTAAAAAGCCAAAGAGACGCGTACGTCAAGTTGGCTAGAAATCATCTCATATCCCAGAAGCACGAATGAAATAATTGTTTTATTAAATTTCTTAAGTTTTCCAAACTTATCGATACTTGAAAATGACAGTTTATTCCGAACCTTATTTCAGCTTTGCAACACTACACAGTTAATTCGATGAAATATTGATGTAAATTCCATAAACCATTCAAAATAATTCTCAGGTAAAATATTTTTGTTAGGCTTGTAGGATCCCCTGAAACTTTTTCTGTTCTCAATTTCTGGTCTCGTTTGAGTTATGTATGATTAGTAAACGAGCCTCCTTTACACATTTGTGTCGAGCTTTATACAGGCTAAAGGCTGAAAATTGTCCGAAATGAACGCTTCTCTAGATAAAGTTAAATAAGCGCACACAGCTCCAGCTAGCTCCGATTCCAAGGAAGCGATAGTAGCGGAAAGCTGTTTCGCTCTCATTTGAGTTCATCAGCACCGCTTAGCCAGGGCACTGATAAATAAATAGGTCCGCCATGGGCAAGGAATCTTGTGCCCTTTTTTATTGGCCTGGCTATGCAAAGCTGACGAGCTCAGGTGAGAGCGAAACAGCTGCCTGTTGCGGCCACTTCCTTGGCACTGGAGCTGCGCATGCCTACTCAAGTTTATTACTTCCTCTAGATACGTCGCTAAAGTAGTCGCCACTTTCACGAATACTTCCAATAACAACTGAACTAGCGTATAAACTTGGAGTTAGCCCGCTTTCGTCACAAAATCCAGTAAATCACTACAAAACAGATGCAAAAGCAAATGCTTTCAGCTCACAGCAATTTACTCACTGATTAGAAACGGCTAGTTATTGTACTCATTATTGTGTCTACGTTTCTGCCACACAGTCACAGTGCTGATGTAGCTGTTGATAAACAGGCCGGAGATGGATTCACTACAGGCCAGCAGGTAACACGTTTCTTTATTTATAAACTGGATGAGAACTTATAGATAACTCGTTTTTCTTTAATAAAGCTAAGCATTAGAAGAATGGTAAAGATGGTAGTAAAGATAATAATTTTAATGATAACAATAATATAATAGTAACAACAATAATGATAAAAATAAAAATGACGATAATAATAATGATAATAGTATCAGTAGTGATGACTACCGTTCTTATCAGGGGTCAAGTTGAAATCAATTTTATTTTCATCAACACTATTGATATCATTTTTAATACTAGTATGTTATCATTTTATTTCTTAGTCATTATTGCCGGGAATAGCACATGCTTTAATTTTGTTGGGCTACCTGTGGTAAGCCCAGTCGAAGATTCGGTCTGTTGTTTCAACGTCGTCGTTGATCAGACAAAATACTTCTTCCTGCGTCGGCTCGGACACATGTTTTCGACTATGGACTCGTGAGGTCCATTTCTTGCGCGATCGTTGTAATGAAAGAAGAAAACTATTAAAATGTTTAAAGCATCTTATTTTGTCTTCTTAAATGATTGCGAACGCTCTTAGAGCGTCTACTTTCTTATTACATACTCAAAAAGTTTCTTTATGCTGTTTATGTTGCTGTTTTGTTTGTCACTAAGAAGACTGCCTCCCAGAAGTCCCAGAAGCAACCAGCTGCTCAAACAACTTCTGGTGAACCCTCGACGGAGAAAAACCTCAGAAGCCTGCAGAAGCCGGAGAGTGAAAAAGAAGCTCCGACTTCTGAGCACCGACCACAGGCCAACACCTACACTGATCCAGGGACTCTTCCGGAAATTCGCGTTACTGTCGCTACGGGGGAAACAGGAAGTGACGTAACGCAACCAGTGCCGACGTCAAATCCCGTAAGCAAGTGGTGGAAAATGAAACAGTTTTTTTCTGTGCTCCAAGGCATGAGAGGGGGAGGCTGTTCGCATTTGTATCAGGAATTAAAGAGTGCTGAGCGCAGCTTAGGGGAGATGGTACCATCAGCTGAGGATCAGCTGAAGGAACAAGTAACTGTGGTTGCACGCCACGCCCTTGAACGTATGTAATTGAACCCTTAATGATAATATAAATGTTAAAAATGCTAATGATAACAGCGAGGATTACCTGAAGGAACAAGTAACTGTGGTTGCATGCCACGCCCTTGAACGTATGTAATTGAACCCTTTATAGGGCTGATTTAGGTGCCACAGTTTTTGCACATATTTGTTTCATGCAGATGACACTTTTTCGTTTCTTCCGTTTTCTCTCTAGAAAGATTAAGTACATCCATTTTTTGGGCCTAGTGTGACATCTCGATACTATTTTCTTTCTTTCTGTTCCACAGTTCTTCAAACTACTGGATCTCTCGTAACACGTCAGTTGAACGAACAAGTAAGATCATTCTCTTTTCTATTAGTTTTACTTTGTATCAATGGTTGTTCAAGGTAAAGAATAACAAAAAAGAACTCTTAAATGGGCATTGTCAAGATATTTGCAGTTAGAGACAACAGAACTGGTCACCTAAATGAATGAACTGACCAAGAAATAATCGATTTAAAGATAGATTGAAAGTTTGTATTACATAGTAGAAAGCAAAAGTGGCACCAACTGGCAAAATCGTTAGGATGACCATCTTCAAGAACCCTGGTCTTCTTTTTGTCTGGATGTCCAATTTTGTGATTGTCTTCAGAAAAGTCAAACTCTTAAATGCTGTGATCAACCAAAGGCAAACGTGAGAGAAACTGAGGAAGAAAAAACCACTACGCTTGCCTTTGGTTAGTTACTGCATATCAGAGTTTTATCTCTCTGAAGATGATCACGTTAACTGAAACATGCAGTTGTTCCATATTCAACTATATTTCTGCTTTTCAAATTCCTTTGAAAATTTGGTTGATGCTTGTTAACGTACTATATGCTGATTGTGCCATCAGCTTGGTGCGTACGAGAGGTACTTCCAATACTGGCACGACGTGCGAGAGGTGAGTGTTCCATGTCTTCTTCTCCTTTACGCCGTATACATTAGTGTTTGTTATATTGTTAGTTGTAGCTGGTTTGCCTTTTTTACTCATCTTCCATAAATTGATCAGACTATAAGTAACCTGTCATGTGGGTTTTGCAGATGCCCGTGATGTCGATATCTCTTCTGTTTCTTTTCCTTGCCCCAAGAGTAATATTGCCACTCCTGTATAATGTTCCGACGTTGCAGTTTCCAGTTCTCATAGCATGCTTTGGGTAGACCAATGGCCTTATCACCCCGATGGCTTTGACCCCTATGCTTTATAAAATGCGGCCACGGTATTCCCTTCATTTAGTGGATTAACTTAGCTTCGGGTTTCTGTGATACAAGATGTTTTTATGGGAGAGGATTATCAGCCCTTTGCCCGACCGCCAACATGGAGGGCCAGGGGATGACCTGGGACGACACGGGTGACCCTCCCAGGGGTATAGCTCTCACCGAGATAGCTCTAGAGGTCACAGGGACACACTTCACCACGACAAGGTGGTAATCCCCGTGAGACAGAGACGTGAACTTTACGGCACATTTTATTTAGAATCCTTGGAATAGATAAACCAGCAAATGGTTGTGCTGTAAAAATTCAAGTTGCAGAAACCACTTTTACTAAACAGTTTTGTTATTTTCCGTAACAGGTATAAGTTTTCTTGCTAATAAAGCCATTCTGTCAAAACGTTTTTTGTTAAAATTGTTTTCTTGCTGGTGTTTTTTTACATCTCTAAAAAGAAATGTGTGGGTTTTAAGAAACATGAGTGTTTGTAGAAGACTTATAGAGACTTTGTAGCTTCTACTTTGGGAAGTAGCCATTTGCATTATGTGAAAAACTAATCACCAAAGAAAATTTCGAGTCTAATCATGCATCTGTTGAATGCCTGTTTGTATTTGACTAAAAACTGTAACTTTCAGTTTACTTTACTTACAGTTCAGAAAGGAAGAGTTTGGGACACTTCTGCCAGAAGATGTACCAGTGGCAGGGAACAAGGTGAAGAAAAAATTTCAACAAACTCCATGCTGCAATTTCTTCCACATTTTGACGGTTTCAAAATTGAATGGCGACTCGAAACCCTTTCACCCTAATTATCTAGCTTCTTACAACAATTTTATACTAGAAAAGATTTACAATCCGGCAAATTAAAATTTTCAGATAGCAAAATTTTAGCCTGGGAAATTAAACATATTTCAAGGATATATAACTGGGACATCTAGGAATACGGTTCTCGCATTAATTGGTATATTCCACTTTTTGAAGCAGAGTAACTGTCACAATTCAGGGCCGTATCACGTGCACAGGTTTAAATACTAGGTTTGTGGATTAGGGGGGAGGGATTACAAAAACATGAGAAATCTTTGGGCACCCCAACCACACCCTTTCTCTTACATTCTGTTATATTTTTCTTAATTCTGCTACGGCTCTGCAAATGTTTCCAGAACTCAAAGTTATCCTTTTTGTTTTAACTTAGATGGCAACGATTGGCATGCAGGATCGGTGAGTATTACACAGTGAAACGTCAGTTGTAAGTCAGACGCTTCGCGATTTTGTAAGGGAGGTCAGGGGCTGGGGGCTGGTACCTAATAAAACAAAGCTGATTGCAACAAGAAAATTGTTTAAATGATAAAAAGTCTACACTTATTTGAGTGAGTAGTAAAGATAAAAACGCATTTAGATAATTCTTCAAAAAGACAAATAGAGGATGGATGCGGGCCTCAAGGTGATAACTTGCTCATAAACATCTTTTTAATCTGTAGATAAATTTCACATAGGGCATGAACCGTTGTGTAGTTAAAAATGCATTTCATGACTCGAATAACTCAAATAGAATAGCTTAGGGCGTAACAAGTCCAAACGAGCCTATTTTCAAACATCTAACTGGTCATAATATACTAAATTACTGCTAAAAAATCTGCTGAAATTGGGTTTTATAAACGTACAGTTTGATCATGAAAAAATATTTGGTCACAAAAAGTCATGAAATCCATTGTGAATATAGAAAGTATTCCACAAAAGGGAAAATGATAACCTGGAATCAGCTCATCTAACTTGCCCTATAAGAGGGAGAAGTATCTGCGCCACAGTGGTTTACTTTAATCTTTCATTTCACCAATAGGGGTGCAATGCCTACAAAACTGGATGATATGTCTCAAGAAATGGTACGAGTTCCTCAAATTATCTATTTATTTAAGTCATTAAGCGACGAGTAGACTACAATTTAGACCAGTTTACTTCTTTTCTAGGAATCAAGCTTTGCGCTACCCCGCTTGCCCATTCCCCACCAAGCGTCAAGTATTGGTAGGAAGGGTGCCAACGTTGCTACAGCAGGTCTCTCCAAGTCGGGTATGATGATGATCTCGGGGGGTGGTGTGCGGAGTGCAGTGGCTGCGCAGGGCGATCCTTCCCACACCCCCCATGTAAAAAAGAGAATCAAGCCTGCCACAAAGTCGCGTCAGTATCAACAGATTCCGAGCCAAAAGTCGATAATCGAAAGGGTGCTCAGTGTGAGCAACAAGATGGACAACATACAGAACGTGTTAGCTTCAATAGCCAGGTACAACTGATTACAAACAGCTATTTTGCTACATTGGATTTCAAAAGCAAAACTTTCAGCTGCATTTAGTTCTTCAATCAGCTTGACAGTTATATTGTGTCGTTTTAAACTCCACAGAGCAAGTGAAGAAATGTGCGTTAGTTTCTACAGACGAGTATCTGAAGAAGAGCTTTCATTACAAATTTCAAAGTTTGTCTGCTAGTGAATGATTCATGTATGTTTCTCGGGAACATGACTACATATCTATTGCTTCTTGTTTATTTATAACTCCTTGGAACTTGAGTTCCATCCTAATATGAATGTCTATGTATAGATTTATAGTAATTGGATCTTTGCAGCGGTTAAATTGTGTCGGGTAGTATTATCGTGAACTCATGAAATCATAGAAACCGAGTTCCTTTTCTTGCGCACAAATTGTTTAACTGTACCAATTGTGATTTACTCAGGCATTGCTTAAAAATTCTTTTTGATAGTTTTCCTGTCCATTTCGCAGCCGACTTCCGCCTTTTTGCCGTGAGACACAGCATTAATTTTTGTTTCAAACTCTCACGGTAGTGGATGAAAGAGCAGCAAATATAAGGGAGCTTTTGTTATGCAACAAGGTTGAACAGATATGTATAACCGTCTTTTTGCTCTTTTTGAAACAATAACAAACCAAATTGTTGTCTTAAACATAGAAAAGACACAGTAAGACCCAAAGGCTTTACCAGCAACGGAGAAGTGAAAGCGACACTGTTTCCCACTGGTGAGGCACAGAATCTCCCTCTAATCTCTATGAAATCGTTTGCCACGCCGAAATCTCAAAACAGAGCCAAACCAAAGGACACGCTTTCTCCCAAGAATCAACTGAAAGATTCTGAGGCGATTCCGCCATCAGGTCCTTCCGCGATGGACTTGTTACCAGGCCTTCTACAGTTAAGCTCGGTTAGTACTCAGTTCACTCTACAATCGACCTTTCCGAAAAAGATGGCGGCTGTACATTTTACCACAATGCATTGCGGACCTAACACCGTTGAAGTGGGCTCGATGAGTGCCACAGTTCTTGAAACTCTTCCTTTTACTGACAACACTGTGTATGTCAGGTTTAACGATTAATGTTTTCCTCCTTGCGTTTTCATGGGCAATTTTGTACGTTTACGCTCTAGGAATTATGGGTAAATTGAGACTACGTGCTTTCAACTTCTTTTATTTGTCACAAAGAGTTTTTACAACTTTTGGGAAAATCAGTCCTGCCTTGGCTTCGGCTGCAGTTTCTGTTGGCCAAAATCGACTTTAGCCTCAGCCAAACAAGACGGTCCGTACTCCACAAGAGTAGAGTTAAAAAGCCGCTAATTACAAGTTACGTTTTCCTTTATTATTTGCAAACAAAAGCTCACCGCGTGCTCGAACAAAAGACTTAAAGATGTACAGGGCACCATCTCTTTTGGAATGGTCAGTCAGCGTCTTTTTCTTACAATTTCATAGCAAGTGTTGGTTATTTTTTACGTAAATTTTAACTTCAAACCATCTAAGAATAGAAATTAACATCCCTATTTTCATCTTAGAAACCGGCAGTGTGCAAGAATGTAGGTTTCTTACCCAAATGTTTTGCAACAAAAGTAATTCTAACAGACTTAACATTGGTTATAGGGCTTGATTTCATCAGCATCTTACTTGTTGGCATGTTACTGATGTTGTTTTTTAACGTTAATTTTGTTGCCGATCATCATTGTCTTGATCATCACCACCGATGATCATCACCATCATAATCATTGCGAAGATGCAATATTGCCACATCTTGTTATTCAAGTCCAAAATTCTTCTTTAAATTTTTTTAGTTTTCTTTTTAACTCTTTTTGGCACTTATAAAACAATTAAGTTTCTGTACAAAAAGCACAAAACATCATTTAACTGTAGGTCTCAAGCAGAACGTGGGACCGGAAAAGCTCAAACGCGCCTCAAAGAAAGGAGATCGAACCAAAAGACAAAGAAGTAACGACAAAGTTCCCAGCTCTCTCTATTGGCGGTGGAACTATGTGGCAAGTGACGTAAGCCGGGATCTCAACTTTGCTGTAGGTGCCGGATTCAGTCTTAGAAGGCCAAAAAATAACCTGGAGACATTCAGACGTTTTTGCACTAAGTCTGCTCTTTTGATTTTCTGCTACTGAAGACTCGAATGTTGAGCTCAGCTGTTAAAACTTGAACGTAGCAGTGTTCACAATTCGATAAATTAAGGAACATTCTCAAGGAACAGATGATGTTTTATCTCGGGATCAACGTGCAATTTTTTTTTGTCTAAAAAAACAGCCGTCACAAAATAAAATACAACATGCGCATCTTTTTGAGACTTTGGAGACTTTGTTCAATCACATTCTCCCCTCACTAAACAGGCAGGGTAAGATTTAAGGTGTTTTTAAACTCTTTACGGCCTCGATTAAGTAAGAAAGCTGGTCTCCAAAGTCCTTCCAATTTCGTCAGAGCTACTCTTTGCTCATAACATCAGTGCTCTTTACTATGAATAAATGTTCCTCCTTTAATTAGCCATGAAAGCTGTTCTAAGCTCATTTTCTTTTTCGTCGGAACTTCTGTTCTGATCATTAACGCTTTTTGCTATGTACGCAAGCAGTACAGACTTAGTTTTTGTTTAAGACAGGTTTAAACAGAGCTCGTTTTTAACAAAATGAAACGTGTTGTTTTAAGTGTGAAGATACACATGGTTCTTATATGAATAAAAAGAGAACCTTTAGGTTTAATCGATAATTGTATACTAAAATGATATTAATAGGGTGTCTGGAAATACGAACCCCTCCTAAAGACCTTGAAATTTCTTCAATTATTTGCTTCTCGGTCACTTGAGTGAGCTCTTTTTAATACCAGATTGAAGGCAACATTCGCATCTCGGGCGCTAGTATGCGCGTTTCGACTAAAACCATCAGTCTTCATCAGTGAAGTTGGTCATGTCGCAACAAAGACTGATTAGTGGAAACGTCTGTTTATTATTAAGATTCAAAATTCTAGAAATTGGTTAAAAACCGTTTTACTACAATCGAATCTGGATGAATGACAACATTCACATATACGCGCTGGATATTAAACACAGTGTGCATGCTTTTATTTCATCGTGCCGTTAAAATGAATCAATTACAATAAGAGCAAATCAAATGTAAAAGTTATTGTTGTGTTGACTTATTGACGTATCTCTGAAAAACCTAAAAAATCTACCTTTCAAAAATGTTTTTGTAGAATTAGAATTGTGTTTAACGGTTGCGATCTTATTCTAGTTTTGATATCTGGCAGTTGCAACAATATCTAGAGATATCTTCGTATAATCGTTTCGTTAACTCGATATTAAGAGTCAAAATACCTTAGAGTTGCCCCATGTATGCATATCCAGCATCCGGCATCCACAATTCTCTTAGCTCAGGCCTCCAAAACCCAAGGCATCAGAACGATCGGGATCCGACATCCACTGTCAAGGCATTAAGTATCCAGAGCATCAGAACGATCGGGATCCGACATCCACTGGCAAGGCATTCAGTATCCAGAGCATCAGAACGATCGGGATCCGACATCCACTGGCAAGGCATTCAGTATCCAGAGCATCAGAACGATCGGGATCCGACATCCACTGGCAAGGCATTCAGTATCCAGAGCATCAGAACGATCGGGATCCGACATCCACTGGCAAGGCATTCAGTATCCAGAGCATCAGAACGATC
>JAOBAT010109368.1:508-14747 GCA_026413305.1 Hydrozoanthus tunicans
TCATCCAGTTGGAATTTATATAAAATAATGCAATTAAAAATCTCTTACTGGATAAAGTTTAAACGTCGGGTTGTAGGAAATGAAAATTTTCAGTCATCCAGTTGGAATTTATATAAAATAATGCAATTAAAAATCTCTTACTGGATAAAGTTTAAACGTCGGGTTGTAGGCTTGAGCTGCAAAAGATATTGAATACATATACTTTTTTAAAAACTATAAAGGCATATTCGTACCACCGATTTGTATTTCGTCCAATTTTTTCCCAGCCCACTGTGATGCTCTTCCTTCATCTACGGCTATGAGAAGTTTGCTAACTTTAGCAAGCTCGATAGTACTATCTTGGAGGCGGTAAAAGTCCCGGTGTATAGAAATGTCATGCCCCAGATGCTTCGCCAGCCAGTCCAGCTCATTGTTAGTCGTGTCGATTATCTGGCACACGGTTGCTACATACTTCCTTAGCTTAGTACTTGTAACTAACTCTGGGTGCTTGATGTTGGCACGAGTGGCAACAGCCTTCATACAGTCCCATCCCCTCATACACTTGCGAGAGTTTCCAGTAGCTCTTGCAAAAACGTAAGGGTTATCAGGGTTAACTCCGACAATATTTCTTTGTTTGATGAGTGCGTCGATTGCATTTTTAACTTCCACAGTCAAAAGGACTGGTACTTTTTTTGCCTCTCTTGCCTCTTATTTCGACCATGTCCAAGCTATCAAAGAGAATGATAAAACCAAGATATAATTAAATGCGTATTTCCAATTCAGTAATAATTATCTACTAGAGTTGCTACGAGCCAACTCACAGAATTTTTTTCCGTAACCAGTTTTTCTAAATTTAGTTTTTTTTCAGAGTTGAGCTTTTTTGATAAAAAATAAACAAACAAAATATGACCGAGCGCAAAATGCACAAAGGAGCCTTGAAGCGAGATTAAGCTTTACTCAGAAAAAAACTTAACCCTGAAGAATCTGTGCTCTGAAAAAACATTCTACAAGTCGACTGAAACCGAGAGGTGTATGTTTTTCTCTAAGCCATTAGTAACATAGAAGACAAAATATAGGCGGAGTTCGGCCCTCAATTTTTTTTCTTTTTTTTTCCTCTGAAATTTCACATGGGAAATTACAAACTATCCATGCCCGTGGCAACTAGTTCATCACGCGAGTAAAATTCAAGATGGCGACTTTACAAAACGAACTTTCGCGCGGGTTGAAAAACTAAAAAATATTTTTTTTTTACTAATTTGTCTGCTAGATTGTTAAAAGATTGAAGAAGGTCAATTTTAGTCAGTTAAGGTTTCTTCCAAATACAGATACAACATTTTCAGTGAATTGTTTGTAAAGTCTGTCAAACAGATTACACTTGCCATGCTCGTTCATGCGAAGTTGCAGCCGGTTTCTGCAGGCCGCTGCTTGAAAATTTTCATTCAGTCACCGTTTTTTTTTGTAAGTTGAAAACTTTGAATTAAAGATATCCATAAAGATAAACTGGCGTTGTGTATGTTTGTTTGAATCACAAAGTTGTTTCCTGCCTGCCACCGCTGCAATTTTTTTATTTAACTGAAACTTTGGCAAACTTCGGAAATGGAAAACAGTGTCTTTAAATAGCAAAATGAAAAACTTTGTGGTCAACGTAGATGAACTTCTTTTACCAAATGTCGGTGAAAGAATAGTTTCGTAAACAAGGTTTTCCAAAGTTCATTGTAAGTAAAATAATTCATTCAAATTGTTGAAGTTTCATGAACTGACTCGGCGCTAGCTAACACGGATTTTGTTTTGACTTTTTGCTATAAACTATATCATAAACAAATAATAGCATGTTTTGTGCGTGGTGTTTGGCACAAATACCACTCGTGATGATTTCAAAATTGTCCCAAATTTCACTCGCTACACTCCTGAAATTTTGTCTACCAATTTTGAAAACACTCGTGGTATTTATGCCAAACATCACTACAAAACATGCTATTACCTTATAATACATATGCAATATGTGTATGTATTGTCATAACCAAATTAGAGACCTTGCTCTCTATACGAGTTCCTGTAGGCCAATGGTAGAGCATAGACAGATCTGGCATAAGGAATTAAGGTACATTTTTACCATTATTGTCAACACTTACGAAAGTTTAGCCAATTGCAATGGCCGTCTACATGTAACAAAAACAAATGGAGAAATTTTAACGTAGTTTAGACTACTTGCCGTTTACTAAGTTCTTGTTCAGATGTATTTAAAGACTTGACAACTTCGTCGATGCCCACAGAGCTCCAAGCTGGACGACTCCTGAAACTTTCTACTTTCAATTTCGCCGTTTCTCCTCCCCTCCGCTTGTTGAATAGGATGAGTCTTGTCATTGTTACTTCAGCTAACTCCGACCAAGTTGTTCTTTGTACTTCAGGGGCATTACATTCAGCTGTTAGTCTCTTAATTTCCTGTAACTGAAATTTTCGAAGTTCTACCAAATCTTCTGTTAGAGGTTGAATCACTGGTTTGTTAAACTTTCGTTCTGAGAGGGAACACAGAGCAACCGAGGAAATCTTGCTAGACCACTCTGAGTCATGCAACTGGAGATACGAGTTTGAATCTTCTTTCAGTTCACCTTGATTTCTACGCAGCGCAAATCCACGAATGATAGATGCACATTTCCCTAAGGTATGGCCCAGTTTCAAAGAAAGCGAGGGAGTTGAAAATCCAGCTGAACTGCAATCATCTGGTAAGTAGTAACCGCATATATTTTTTACAGGCTTGATGATCAAGTCAAATTTGCCAGGCTTTATGAAATAACACAGACTTTCATTGGAGTGATCAAGTTTTCGAAGTTCCAATGGCAACCGGGCAATCTCTCTCATTCTTTGAGACACATGAGAAACTCTCTTTGACCTCCTTTTTCAAGCAGAGAGGCTCCGAAAGTCAGTATTACCTCGTCACCCTCGACAGCATCGGTAACTTCATCTTGCTGCATAACCGCAAGAACACGTGCAATCATCTTCCCATTTGTATCATCAGGAGAAACTGGATTAACTAATAACATAGCACTTTCTAAGCGGACGTGTTTGCCAGTAACCCTTTTTTGTTCGACCTGAACTTGCACTTTTGGTCGTGTTTCCACAGTTCTTTTTTGCGGATAAACCCATAACAAGGGAGAAACCCTGACGCGTCAGGATCATTCGGAGAAGGGCGGCGAACAACTTTTAATTCTCCTTCTTTCAAGGCAAGTACTTTCTGATTATGGTAGAAATTGCCGTGCAGTAAAAGCTTCTCGAACGCTAATTTTCTTTCCTTGGACTTAACTCTAAGTTTCATTGCGCTTGCAACTTCTGGCTCTTTGGAATGACGATCCTCCAAGTGCCTTGCCATTTTCACCACTTCCTTTGCACAATATAGGCAACTTTGCTTCTTGTCATAATTTCTTTTCTTTCCTTTAGGTGCAAGTGTTGTTCCTTGAACATAAACTAGCCAAAAAGAAGATAGCTTAACTTAAAATCTGTTACAAAAAACTAGTTATGGTGCAAGTATTAGTGATAATACAAATCTTTATTTCTGAGCTAGGAGGCAAAGTTGCCTTATATGTTACAATATAATTCTATACAATATATACCCATAAAACGAAAATTTAATTGGTACACCAAATAGTTATCTTTGAACACATTTTTGCCAAGTTCTCGTTTCAACAAAGTCTTTTAATCATTTAGAATCACAATGATATACCCAACAAGCGCTTTGACAAGTTCAGCCTACGATGTTGGTACTGACAAGAAAGCAGCAAAAACAACATTATAGAGATCTTACAAAAGAACTGCGAAGATAAAAGACTTTTAACTAGATGCCAATTCTAGATCACTGATCTAATCTGCGGTTTGAAAGCATATAACAACGTCAACTTCTAGTATAAGATAACTTGGTTTTAAGGCAATTTCCCTTTATCAAATTTTCTATGAGTCAAGCGACGAACATTCATCTTTTTATGATTCTTTGTGTCAATCTCCTCATCCTCACTTTGTTCACTGTCACTTTCACTTGTCATTGATGATGATGGAGGTGATGGTTGTGATGATGACGAAAACGATGACGCAGGTTTAACTAAGTAGCTCATCTTTTTTAAAAATTTCAAACAAACCAGGCTGTAAACGAAGTTTATAAATTTAATACACAATCCTCGAAAATATAGTCGCGAATATCATCACTCATCGAACGTAACAGAATTAGTAGGATTAAGAATAAACCTAAAAGGTGTTTACATCAAAGGGTTGAAGTCGCAAACAAAATCTATCACGCATTGCAGCCATAAGGTGAACTGCCATCCTGTCACACAATGTTACTAACTCTCCAATATAACTAACAAACCCTCTATTCAGGGTATTTTCACATAAGATGTATTATGTATGGCTCAAGAATAAAAAAACACATTAGATTATTTATAGTCACAAACAAATCGCAAAGAGATTAAAACCTTGGTTCTATGTTAGCCTGTCTGATGTAAGAAAATGTAAAATGAGAAAGGTTCTTATATAAACTACTGGCTAAACAGAAGTTAGACTGTGATAAATGAAGCATGAATACAGCAAGAATTATTTTGCTGAAGAATCACTTGTCAAACTAATCGGCCCACAAATTTAATATTCTACTACACATTAGCTATAATATATAAAATTAGAACTTATGTCAGAAATGTGCTGTGGATGCATGACGAGAAATATAAGTAATGCTGATGTTCAAGGTGTTTTTTACTTGCCTCTCAAGTACGTTTTGTTCAATTAATTAACTAGTTTTATTCAACTTATTAACAAAATAAAAGTTCTTAGAACACAAAGAAATAACTAGTTATACCAAGTTCTCAACTGTTTCTTTTTCATTGAATGCTCCAGATTCTGAGTCTGAGATAATCTTCTCAACATCTTCATTTATTGATGAGAAAAAATCTTCATCGCCATCATCATTGACAAAAGTTGCCTTTCTTGGTTGCTGTTCTCTAAAAACTAAGAAGAAAAATCAGTTAGGTTTAGATAGTTACATTATTTCATACACATGAAGCACACGATCTGTGAATAGAAATCCAGCCTTATTGAACAAACAGTAAATATTATGTTTTGACCTACCAATAGTTAACAACTAGCCACAAAAAAGGGATTGACTAGGGGTGGAGATTTACAAAGGTGTGAGCATGTTAGGCAGATAAATATCTATTTGTAAGCCACTATTACTGCAAGGGGGATACTAGTGCATGTTCTTGTTTCATTCACAAACAAACGAAATTGAATGGCATAAATATTCAATTGGTTCCATGAACCAATCAACCTAACAAACAAAATAATAGGCTATTCATAACTTTGGTTAAACTACCATTAAACAAACACAACTATTTGTACTATCTTTTTTAAAAAGAAATAGAAACTAAATACATGTGCGTGTTCAGCTAAATCCGAGTCACTGGAAACAGTGGCAGTTAACATGCAGGTACTTAATATTTTTAAATTGTAGATGGGTTAAAGAGCAAGCAAACGTGTTCTAAAAATCAGACACCACAGTTTGGACAATAATTAATACTAGTTTAGACTGCAAAAAAGTCCCTTCTTTTGCCGGGAGATCGAAAATCCAAGCGCATCCATCAATGGGAGACTGGGAAGAGGAAACAGACACGCAAGGGAATAGGGCGAGGGGCATTAAATTACTAATAAGAAAATAATAAAAAATTGCTGAGTGTATACATATTTTTCTTTTTCTTTAAGAATACGAAAAATCAGTCATGGCATGATGTTTGTTTTTAAAGACAGATTTTCAGCCAAAACATATTTAACCTGAAATGTACATTTTAAAAATTCTCAAGGGCTAAAACAATAGTATGTAAAACAAGTCATTAATAGAACTATGGAATTGTACGGCAGTTAACACCTTCAAACAATTACTTCAGTTTGACTGAACAACCTCACAAAAACAAGATTAATTAATTAAGAACTATATTTTCATAACTCGTGATTAGATTTGATAAATAAATTAGCAACGCCTTAAATGAAATGAGAAGCTGACGTTTCGAGCGTTAGCCCTTCGCCTGAGCATCTGAAAAAGTGAGGAAAATATAGGTCTTTTATAGCTAGCAAATGAGTACGAATATGCAATGAGGTGAAAGGCGATTGGGGAAAAGTAAAAACGAATTAGAATCAGGCGAATGAAAACCGCTCATTAATTCCATTAGGAGCCAAGGTGCCAAGTTTGAAAATAAATTTTTGTTCCTTTCTTCTGCACAACTCATTAGAGCCATTGTGGAATAAATACCGGTAATTTGCATGTTTTGAAAAGAGTGCCCCGGTAGATTAAAATGTCGCGCGATTGATTTGGAGAGTAAAATATTTTCATAAAGTGCAGTTTATAACATTAATTTTGACAAATACTTCAAATTGTTAGGTTTATTATTTTATATTCACAACTTTATTAGAAGTTAACATAAGAATATTTTGTAAAGAGATATGTACCTCGGAGAGCCACATCTCTTCTTGATTTTGATGTTGAATGTGTAACACCTATAATAAAAACAACATTTTGTTATCAACAAAGAAGTTTGCAATCTGACCCCAAGCCTAGGCCTGGAAACTTGAGCAAAATTTTGTTAGAGTAAACTGACAACCTGTTAATTAACAATAATTCTCAAGAACGATATAGCCAATTTTCTTCCTAAAATAACCATTTAGTATACAATCAAAACTATGCAAGTAATTAATTACATGGGATTGTACAAAAAGAGCAACATAACTCACTTTTAACAATTAATAATTAAGAAACAGAAACAGAAACAAAATTTAAATTTCAAAATATTAATGCATGGCAAAACAATTAGGGATTAATAATTTTTATCACGAAAACTTATTAATAAAATGAGCAGAGAACAGCATAGTAAACAAAAGTTTTATTCTGAGGTTTTTTAGTTACTGACAACAATATCAAACAAGTACTGAGCAATGTGATGAATACAAGGCAGTTTCACAACCCTGAGCAGCTTGTATATCTCCCACTGTTTTCGGAAGGCCAGAAGTCATACAATTAATATCAATATTACATATAATTATTATAGCTAACCTTGCAATTATGGCAAGAGCCCTTAAAAGACTCAGGGTGAAACAGTTCAGTCATGGTATTAATTACAGTACAAAGGAAAAACAATTTTGTATCTTGGAAACCCTAATATTTGTACTTCTTGATCTGTGGCACACCAAAACAGTGGGAGATACAAACTGTGCATTGAAAATGTACAGAAAGAAAGCAATGGAGTTAAAACAAATTACAGTATTGGCTCAATAAACACTTTTGCAAACTCCTAATGTTTGATAAGGATTTATTGCTTTCCTTAGCCTTCTCATCCAGAAACTATGGCAAAAACATTATATAATCATGATAAAATTATTAACTTACAAAGAGTTTTGTTAAAAAACTCATCTTCAATCCTATTATTTTGTTGTTCTGCTCTACTCTCAGAAGAATCTATCGAAGTGTGTTGAAATCAAACAAAAAAGAAACTAGTTTAATAGATGATCTTATAACAATTACAGTTTATGCTTTTAAAACTGAATGAAGAACAATCTATAGTAAGCGACAGTTCTAACCTGAGATGTTTCAGTCAAACTGCATTAAGAGAAAAAAGACCAGTCAGAATCAGGGCAGTGGGGGGTGCTGTAGCTCCCCAATAACTTGTCACCATTAATTTTATAGTTTCCATGTTAGAATAATTTTGAATTAAACACTGACTCATGTCTATAGCAACTTTGCACCACAGGCATGCAATATCAAACAAATACTGAAAAATGTGTTAAAATGTGCAAAAAAAACAAGGACAAGTGAAAACAAGTTAAAGTATCAGCTCAAGAAGCACTGATGGGAAAGTTTTCTATAGTTTCTCCACTTCGATGTTCTGCTCTATCAAAGTGTATCAGATTTCAAAAAGCAAGTAAGAAGTTTAATAGAATGACAGACAACGTTAACAGTACAGACCTGTCAGAAGTACTGCTGCACCTCCCTCAATAATTTGATACCATTCATAGTTTCCTTGTTAGTTTAATTTTGAATTTAGAACACTGACTGCTCAACCCTCCCCCCAAACTACAAATTTTTGGTCCCACCAGCATCACGCAACAACTAAACAATGTCATGAATAATATACATAAAGAAAACAAGGACTAGTGAAAACAAAATTAATTAGAGTATCATGTCAAGAAGGACTAACACAAACTTCTAATCTTTTATCAAAGTCTTAAATTGCTTTCCTTAGCTTTGATATTGTTACTTCACTGGTAAAAATTTAGAAACTGTTTCATATCACTGCAAAAGAATGACAGTAAGTACTTCCATCCTGGGCCCAGTTCCTCAAAACCCCGATTAACTTAACCCAGGGTTAACTCTTAACAAAACCTATTGGTTGTCATGGTAATTAACCCTGGGTTAGCACTAATCGGGTTTTGAGGAACCGGGCCCAGAAATTATAGCAAAACATTAAATATCAAGTTGACATATGGTTTCGCTAAAATCTTATATATATTATAATAAAAGGCTAAAGTTCTAAAAGTTTAAAGAAAATATAAACGTTTTTGATGATGACCTAGCATCTAAAAGGTTTATAAACTTTTAAACTTTTAGAACTTTAAACTTTTTAGCCTTTTTTATATAAATTAACATCATATTAACTTACAAGCAGCTTTGTTATAGTTTAATTCATCCTCAGTCTCTTCATTTTGTTGTTCTGCTTCACTCTCAGGGAAACCTATTAAGGTGTATTGATCAGAAGTTAAATTGATCTCATGGAAATTACATCTTATTCTTTACAAAAACTCAGCAGAGAACAGCATAGTGGAAAAAACAGATCTACTTTAACTTGTGATGTTTCAGTTGTGTCATGTCAGCAACAATATCAAACAAGTACAGAACATTGCAATGCATATTGTACAGAAAGAAAACAAGGTTATAGTAGTTGCGAAAAAAAAAAGTACATATAATTTATAAGAATAGCAGCTCCTTGGAAAATAATGAGTTACATGTAAAGCACAAAAAAGTGAAATAAGTTCAAAGCAAGTCTTATTTTAAAACACAAGCACACATTTATTAATTAGTTTTTCTAGCCTTAAAATATTTAAGTTCAGGTTCAATCTTCTTTACAACAAAATGCTAATTTAAATAGTTGCCTTACATATAAATTGTTATGAGATGGAACAAATTTTAGGATTTTGGAAAGGCTGTAAACATGGTGTGTTTAGAGCTAAATCAGGGTTCAAATTAGAGAGAAAAAATATATTCGCGAAAAAATATTGAAATTCAAATCCGCAAATAACCTAGCTACTTTCAAGTGCCTAACAGACGTACCGGTTCGCTTATTATTTTTTTTGTTCTAAAACTCCATGCAGTAGGAGATTATTTTGTATGTACAACTTCACCCGAGATTTCCAATGTTGTTTTACACACTATTTGCTGCATTTTTCGTCTTAAAAAATTTTTATTTAACACAACAAGTTTCCTGTCCCATGAGCATTAGTTAATATGCGTGAAAACCACGATCCATTTAGCTTTGTCCCGAAGTTTGTATAGTTTTTTGGCTATACCTCTTCATTTACACAAAAATTGAAAATAAAATATATTTTTTCGATTCGCACATTCCAATAATCGATTTGCAATTTGCGAATCCTGTAAATGCTATTAAATCGGATTTTACACAATGCAACATTAAAGAAATTCATTTTTTTGGTACACTTCAAAAAACAAATCATGCATGCACTCATGCAGCATGTAACTTTGTTATTTTACATTTTGCATTGTTAGGACTATATCATTGCGATTAATAAAACACAAAAAAAATAGAAAAAGAAAAAAGTGCCACACAAAATTTGCTATCATTAGCTGAACTGAGACTAGCTAGTACTAGCAACATCAGTCTTTTAACACTTGAAATTATAGAGAAACAGGCAATTTGAACAAGGTGTTTTTAGTTTTTTTATTTACATGAAGTGGTCTTAAAGTGACCTTTTAATGCACAGTTAAAGTAACCTGACAAGGTTTGATTAAAAAATGCCTGGAGGCTTGCATTTTAATTTCCTTTATCTTAGTTACAAGCTGAGTCTACTTTCAAAAGAGTTTACTAATAAAAGTAAAATGCAGGAGTAAAGGATCATCATTAATATTACTGTTTCATGACTAACTAGCAGCTTTATTAGAAAGTGTTGCACCAGTTTCTTCATTTCCTTGCCCCACTCTACCTTCAGAGGAACCTATCAAAGTTTATTCAAATCAAGCAGATCAGAAGTACAATAAATCATCTCTTCCAAATCACAACTTACTCTTTAAAAAATTGAGCAGAGAACAGCATAGAAAGCTACAATTCTAATCTGAGATGTTGCAGTTACTGACAACAGTATCAAACAAAGACTGAAAAATAGTAACAATAAATATTGTACAGAAATAGAGCAAGGTATTGAAAACATATTAAAACATCAGCAAAAGAACTGAAAGACTGTTGCAAACTCCTTATTTTTTTCTCAAGTGTTTTGCTGTCCTTAGTATTGACATCTTAATTTTCACTTCACAGTTAGCATATATTTCTAATATCTCTGGCAAAAAAATATTTATTTAATTAGTACTTCTCATCCAGAAATTAAGCCAGAAACATTAATTATCATTATAATATCAACTTACAAGCAGCTTTGTTATAATTTAATTCATCTTCAGTCTCTTCATTTTGTTGTTCTGCTTCACGCTCAGGGGAACCTATTAATTAAGGTGTAATGATCAGAAGTTAAAATGGTCTCATGGAAATTACAACTTATTCTTTACAAAAACTCAGCAGAGAACAGCATAGTAAAAACACATCTACTTAATTGTGTTGTTCCAGTTGCCAACAATTCTTCAATAGTTGGCTGATATATAAATTGTTAAATGTGATGGAACAAGATTTTGGATTTTAGAAAATAAAATTTAAAAGGATGTTAACATGAAATGACCAACTATTGTTTATTACAGCTAGATGCTACAGTAGATTTTATAACAATGCAACAACTTATTAGACTTCGTGGTACACTTCAAAAAACCAATCATGCACTCATGCAGCATGTAACTTTGTTATTTTACACCTTTTGCATTGTTAGAAGCTTCCTTTAGTTGACGTTTTCGTTTGTTCTTCATCCTAGGAACCATTTCTAAGGTATTCAGTCAAACAAGAAACAAATATTTAACTGCCTGTTCCACAGTGGATATCAACAGTACACACACAAAAGGACTTTTAGATTGATGTTTCAACAATTTGTGAATATTACATTATTTTCATACAAAATTCATATAACGTTCTTTTATGTGTACACAGAATATGTATAACAATTAATATAGTAACATATCATTGCAATTAGTTAGTTAATAAGACAAAAAAACAGAAAAAAAGTGCAGTCAATTTTTAGCTGAACTGAGACTAGCTAGTACTTGCAACATAACTCTCAAAACACTTGAAATTATAGAGAACAAGCATTTTCAACAAGGTGTTTTTAGTCTTTTATTTACATCAAGGGGCCTTAAAGTGAACTTTTAATGCACAATAATTGACTAAATTAATGTAACCACGAGGTCTGACTGGACTGTAAAATTAATTTTAAAAAAGGAGGGAGGCTTGCACTTTAATTTCCCTTCTCTCATCCCCAATTACAAGCTGAGTCTACCTTTAAAAGAGTTTACTAATAAAAGTAAAATGCAGTCCTGATCAGTCACATTTTATTTCATCCCGTATAATATTACTGTTTCATGACTTACTAGTAGCTTTGTTGGAAGATTTTTCACCAGTCTCTTCATTTGCTTGCCCTGGTCCACCCTCAGGGGAACCTATCAAAGTTTTTTGAAATCAAGCAAAAATTAATCAAAAGTTCAATAAATCATCTCTTGCAAATCACAACTTACTTAAGTTTTAAAATATCGAGCAGAGAACAGCATGGTAAGCTACAATTCTAATCTGAGATGTTGCAGTTACTGACAACAATATCAAACAAAGACTGAAAAATAGTAACAATAAATATTGTACAGAAAGAAAGCAAGATATTGAAAACAAATTAAAACATCAGCTCAAGAACTGAAGGACTGTTGCAAACTCCTTATTTTTTTCTCAAGTCTTTTGCAGTCCTTAGTATTGACATCTTAATTTTCACTTCACAGTTAGCATTTATTTCTGATATCTCTGGGAAAAAAAATTATTTAATTAGTACTTCTCATCCAGAAATTAAGCCAGAAACATTAATTATCATAATATTAACTTACAAGCAGCTTTGTTATAGTTTAATTTATCCTCAGTCTCTTCATTTTGTTGTTCTGCTTCAATCTCAGGGGAACCTATTAAGGTGTATTGATCAGAAGTTAAAACGATCTCATGGAAATTACAAAAGTTCTTAATCTTTACAAAAACTCAGTAGAGAACAGCATAGTAAAAAACAAATCTACTTAATTGTGATGTTCCAAGGGCCAACAATTATTCTTCAATAGTTGGCTGACATATAAATTGTTAAATTTATGAATTACATTATTTTCATACGTATAACATTCTTTTATGTGTACATGGAGATTATGTATAACAATTAGTATAGTAACATATCATTGCGATTGATTAATAAGACACAAAAGAACAGAAAGAAAAAAGTGCAACGTAAAATTGAATATCTTTCTAAGCTGAACTGAGACTAGCAAGTGTTAGCAACAAAACTCTTTAAACACTTGAAATTATAGAGAAACAAGCAGTTTGAACAAGGTGTTTTTAGTCTTTTATTTACATGAAGGGGTCTTAAAGTGAACTTTTAATGCACAATTATTAATGTAACCACGAGGTCTGACTGCACTGTAAAATTGAATTAAAAAAAGGAGGGAGGCTTGCGCTTTAATTTCCCCTATCTTATCCCTGAGCTGAGTCTACTTTCAAAAGACTTTACTAATAAAAGTAAAATGCAGTCCTGATCAGTCACATTTTATTTCATCCCAACTAATACTTAGGATCATCGTTAATATTACTGTTTCATGTTTTACTTGTAGCTTTATTGGAAGGTTTTTCACCAGTTTCTTCATTTGCTTGCCCTGCTGCACCCTCAGGGGAACCTATCAAAGTTTATTGAAATCAAGCAAATCAGAAGTTGAATAAATCATCTCTTGCAAATCAAAACTTACTAGCTATAAAAACTTGAGCAGAGAACAGCGTAGTAAGCTACAATTCTAATCTGAGATGTTGCAATTACTGACAACAAATATTAAACAAAGACTGAAAAATACTAATAATAAATATTGTAGAGAAAGAATGGAAGGTATTGAAAACAAATTTAAATATCAGCTTAAGAAGGGAAGAGTTGTTGCAAACTCATTATCTTTTATTGAGTTTTTAGCATTCCTTAACCTCAACATTTTTTTTTCTACACATTTAGAATTTATTTTGAATATCTCTGGCAAAAATATAATAATTTGTACTTCTCTACCAGAAATAATGGCAAAAACATTAATCATCATATTAACTTACAGGAAGCTTTGTTATAAAACCCACCTTCAGTCTCTTCATTTTTTTGTTCTGCTCTACTCTCATGGGAACCTATTTACAACTCATTCTTTACAAAAACTCAACCGAGAACAGCATAGTAAAACACACATCTACTTTGTGATGTTTCAGTTGTCTGAAACCATATAGAACATTGCAATGAATATGTTTTTTACAGAAAGAAAAGAAGGTTATAGTACTGTTGCAAAAACAAAATAGATAGTACATAAGAGTAGCAGCTCTTTGGATAATAATGAGTTAAAGCACAAAAAAGTGAAATAAGTTAGTTCTAGGCAAGTCTTATTTCAATTCACCAGCACACATTTATTAGTTTTTCTAGCCTTAAAGAGATTTAAGTGTGTGTTCAATCTACTTTACAACAAAATGATAAGAGTAAAAACAATTCTTCAACAGTTGGGTGACATATAAATTAACAAATGAGATTGAACAAGGTTTTGGAGTTTGGGAAAAAAAATTAAAAGCCTGTTAACATGAAATGACCAACTACTGTATTGTTTATTTCAGCTTAAACAAAATGCTATGTACAGCAGATTCATTAGATTTTTTGGTACACTTCAAAAAGCCAATCATGCACTCATGCAGCATGTGTAAGAAATTAATAAACGAGACTTTTCTGTTGATTTTACGGAACGTTTTTGCATTCAGTCCATCGCTCAACAACAACGCATTTCGCAATCTCAAGTCTGTCTAGACAGTGTGTTTAGCACGTGTTCAAT
>JAOBAT010109379.1:0-14747 GCA_026413305.1 Hydrozoanthus tunicans
TCAGTAATACTATTTATGCAAATGTTAGAGAAATGTTTAGTGTGGACTATCTTATTTTGCTTCTAGTATTGGTTTTAATTATTTTGATTATCGTTATAATAATTTTCGATTACAAATTTTTCTGCTTGCTATGTTTTTTTTTTCTTTTTCCCTTTCCTTCTCTCCTATGCTTTGTACCGACTCATTTAGATTAATTACTGTACAGTAGTTACTGGCTACCTGACTCGTTTAGCCCTTATGGTTATTTCAGGTAATCAGCACACTAATGTATCTTCCTTATGTGTTATGTGAATTTGAATTGAATTGAATTGAATCTATAAGATTATCTCTGAAAATCTTGATTTTTCCTCTTTATATTTTATGAGCTTGGTCTTGTACTTAAAAATTGGTACTAAAGTTTTTGTAATCATTTGTAGTTGTTTTGGTATATAATTTATAAGACTTGCTAGTTCATTCTGAATGTTTGTTTTTCAATTTGCAGATAGTTAATATCAAAGTATACCTGTAAAGCCAAAATTTCGAGACTGTCTTATAACTGTAATCAAATCTTATGAGAAAAAAGCAAAAGTATTTATTTAAATTTCTAGCATTTTAGCAAAGAACCTATATACAAGCTTTGAATAAAGTTAATTGTCTTGCCTTTGTTTCATTTGATTGGTTTTGGAAATAGTTTTTATTGTTTGGCTTTGAAAAAGACTCTTTTGACTTACAAATAATTATACTAAATCAAATAATGATTAGTAAAGGGAGTCGGTTGCATAATTAATTTATCAAGAATGAGCTTTATTCCAAAATTGGGCTTCATTTGTGTGTTTTAAATATTCAAGTAACTTGAGCTTAACTGAAAAATTTAATTTAGACGGGCTGTTCATTAAATTAATTGATTGAACTCAGTGATGTACAAATCAATAGCAGAATATTAAACTGGCCACCCAGCTGGGGATATCATTGTTATCAACACATGTGTTAACATCCAGCTTTCAGCATTTTACCAACAAAATCACAAGGTTATATAAACTTTTGCATTTTATAAATTGTGCTGATTCTGACAATTTTGTTAAGAATGAGAGCAATTAGATGAATGGTGTTTCAACCTCTCTGAGATTATTAATTTTAGCAATAGGTTGTTAGCACATAACCACTCATGAATTTTGAAAAGCTCTTTATTGACAGTTGCTTCAAGTGTGAGTGAAATAATGATCGAGTGTTATTTGTTTTTTGGTAGCCATTCAAATGCCATAGTGATCCTTTGCATTGTAAACACGCTATTCCCAGGTGAGCTCTAAGTTCTACACACAGGAGGTGAGAGCACAAGAAAGACTGTTTCCAAATTTTTTCACTAAAATCTTGGGAGTTACTAGAAAAACAGGAAATTGGGAGACCGAGACAATTCTGAGGGAGTTCCTCTTAAAAGAGTGGGAGCCAGCATGTAATTTGTATCCAGGGTGAAATTCTGGGATTCATAACTAAAGTTTGGGAGCAGTGGAAAAATTTTGGGATCACTGTAAAAAAATCAGGAGGTTCATAAATTGAAAATGCTACAGTACTACTGAAACAGCCTTTCTTAGGGCTGTCAGCCTCATTTCTTACTGTTTTCTAGTTTCTCGCTCATAAAGTTACAAATGAACTCTTTCGCAAATATCAGAAATCTGAACAGAGCAGAGAAGTTGATTAGTCAATCGAAAAAGGCATGCAAATAAGCCTGAGGCATGTATAACAAATTTTGTTAGTTGTGGGGATTTGACTCTCTTTACAGATATATTATTTAAAATTATATGTGACAGTCCATGCGAAACAGACCCTTTTGAAGCACGAACACGAACGCGTTCGAGCAATTAAAAACAAAAAAAAACGCAACTGCGTTGGCTTGCATGTGTTCGTTTTTAAATCTTGGTGCGTTCTCCTGCGTTTCACTGATTTCAAACAAACGCAGGACTGCATTCGAAAAAAATCCCTGCATTCAAAAATTCAAGCCCTGCATTCGAAATTTCAAGCCCTGCGTTCGAAAATGCAAGCTCTGCGTTCGAAAATACAAGCTCTGCATTCGTTCGTAAAAAAACTTGCGTTCGCCTGCGTGCATTCGTTTTTTAATTTAAGAAATTGTGGTGTGTTTGGCTATGAACACTGAGTTCGAAAATAAGAACACAGGACAAATTGCAGTGACTTAGTAAGCATCTCGATTCCTTTTAGCAGAACACAAGCCTTTGTTAAATGCAGCGCGAATTCGAATTAATTTGATCTATTTTATAATATGTTTAACAATCTATAGAGTAAAGAAACGATTTTTGCATTGATTTAAAGTTTCATTGCCAAAGAGCGATCCGAGTCAAAACAATTATAGAGCCACGCTGTGTTGTATGAAATGAACTTTGAGTGAAAAATCTGGAGCCAATCACATCGTGGAAGTCTCTTGATGTCATGGCTTCCCCGGCTTCCATCCAGCGATTTGTCGTTGTTCTTTGTGTGTGTCGAGGATGTCTAGTTTTGCTCAAAGAAATCAGTCTTGCAAAGCGAGCCTTTCTTGGCATAATCAAACCAAAAGATTCAGGCAAACTATAGTGTCGCAAGGTTTGCAAAACGGCTACGCTTCGTGCGTAATTAAAAGTTGACATGGTGTTGCTCGTTCCTAGGCACTTAGCACTAGCTACAAGGTGTAACAAAAATCAATCTTATTTTCTCTGGCTCTGCATGCATGTATTTTATCAACTCGCTTTTCGATATACTCACACACTGTATTCGCTACTTTTTCGATATTCCGTCACCAAAAACAAAACAATGGCCATCTATAATTAAACATAGACGGACTATTACTGTTTTGAATGCAGTGCGAAAAAGTTAACAAAACACAAAGGGAAAGCTAAATTATTGTGTCAACAAACCGCACAAATCATGCTGTTATCATTGCTGCCTTGAAACAAAGCGGACAACCTAGAAAAGTTTCAAAAACTTCCTATCCTTTCTCAAATAATATTTGGCAGAATCCCCTTTCTAAAAGTTGAGAATAAAACAGTTCGAATATTTGATTAAAATCTGTCTCTCCATTAGCCTGCGTTGCAGCCGGGCGTGTCAATTAATTTTAGATGTCAATATAGTGTACACGCGAGTTTACAATTGTCTGCAATGCAGGCTATCTCTCCATGAGCTCGATATTCGCTCGATTTGTGCTCATTCATGCATAACGTTGTGGAGGGGTATGAAAATCTCGAAGGACACAACAATTATTAGAATAAGAACATACAAGAATCGATCGATGAGTTTGGAGCAGCTTCAATGTTGTAATTGTGGAATAACAACGTGCATGCATTAAACTTCCTGTTGTGAGAGGGCCGCTATTGAGTCAACAAAAATAATACCACTAAAAATCAACATTTCCAGACTGACTATTAACCTATTAACCTTTATTTGGCCACTATTCCGATAAAAACTATGCTACATAAATTTAAAAAAATAACGAAGCGATGGCATTTTACTTGAGTTCATAGAATGAAAAGACTTGCAAATGGAGCGAACCGACAGTAAAACCCAAAATTTAACTGACCGATTACTGTTTTCTTGACTTAGTAAACGAGCCACGTACTTCGAGAAACCAACTACGTTCTTCATAAAACGAATTGCGTTTGCCAACAAACTAACTGCATTTGCCAAAAAACGAACTGCATTTGCCAAAAATCGAACTGTGTTTTCTAAAAAACGAACTGCGTTCACAAAACTAAACTCAAACGCGTTCGAACGCGCGTTTGTTATTTCTTTGCTTCGTTCGCTGCATTTTTTGTCAAATAAAGGGGAACGCGTTAGCGTTTGTGCCTCAAAAAGGTCGGTTTTCGCATGGACTGTCACATATTCACAGTGGTGGTTAGAATAAACACAAGGTTTTGTTTAAAGTTGTTAAGATCTTTCTGTTTGTGATTTAAGAACAGGTAATTTTTTTTGTTTGTTTACCATATAGATCTGCTTAGGTTTTTATTGTTTCAGAACTTTAAACTGTCTCATACTAATGAAATGATTCTTAACCCCCTGCAGGTCTTTCGGTGACCATTTTTCAACATTTTCAGTGGTCGACATTTCATAGCTGATCCTCGGCCTGCATCCTTAGTTATTTTATTTTTGCCCCGTGCTGCTTTACTAAAAACCTGTTTATTTAGAACTTTTAAGTTAAAACAATTAGTTTCCTGACTAAATTTATTCTCAATGATAAAGTAATGATCTGAAATCTACATATTAACAAATCACTAAATAATGAAAAAGTCTTATTTACTCACAAATTCTTGAATTCTCTTCAACAGTGCGGACAGGAGAGGAGATCGTAATTGGCCAAAATATGGAGAGTATAGTTATTTGCCCAAAAAACAATGGATTCTTGTAGCTCTGGTAAATATTGCCATTTTATATTGCTAGCAGTGATGACGGTTACAGGATAGGATAAACATAAGTTATGTGAGAGTTATTGCATTCACAAGCCACATTTTAAGTCTTTCTTCTTAACGAAACTTGAATTATTTAATTATAATCAAGAATAAAATGCAGAATCTTGCTTTGATTGCAGACAATCAAATAAATCTGATAGATTAATTTGGATACCATAAAATGAAGTATTTGACTAAAGTACATAAATTCTGAAAGTTAGTTACAAAATTGATTGAAAGTTTTGTGCTTACAGTTTAAAACATTAATAAAAGTTACAAAGTTCCTTGATTATTTTCAGGTGGTGCAAAAAAATTAACTTTATCCCAGGATGTTTTTTAAAAAGTAATCATAGTATGCAAAAATACAAAATAATTTCATGCTGGTCATTTTAGCAATGTTGGATTCATTCTGAATGATTATTTTTTTAACTGTTTATTGGTTTTTTAACATTATGTACAATAATGCTTATTGACTAGGTACTAATAGTATTTTAAGTAACTACATACAGTATCATCATTTATTAACTAGTACTTTATACTGTATAATTAAATTAAGTTAACCCAGACTATAAGCTTGTTGGAGAAGGTTTCATAAGAAGATCATGGAAGTTTAATATTTGGTATATAGGAAATGCAAGAATAATTATACTTAATATAAATGCTCTGTTGGTTATTTTAGCATGGGGGTGTAGTATTTTTATACCACCCCTGCGCAAACACAACTTATGTTGATGGACTAAGGAAGCTAGCAAAGCGATGTTTGAGGAGATATGTCCTTACACCTTACGAGCATCTAGAACAGGTTAGTTACATTTTACCTTTCACTCTTACAGATTTGCACAGTGCACAGCATCTTAATCCATGATTATGCAAAAAATAGCAGACTGTATGTAGTCCATTTACCCAGATCTCCTAGCACATAGACATCTAAAAATTCCCAAGAAGACATGTAATGACAATCTGAAGCCCACACATAGCTCACAGTTCGCAAGTACAAGAAAAAGTTATACCAACTGTTACCTTCCCTGAACTTCTTTTAGCAATGTAGGGTTCCCAAAGTCTTATAGTAAAATATACACCCACCATCTTTTATGGAATGCTTGATTCTCCTAGACTGACTGGTAATTCAAACTATTAAGGCAGAGTCATTAAGAGGATCTTGAAGTCCTGACTTAAATTTCAACATCATTAGCAGAAGGGAGCTCTCCACACAATCCAAAGTGCAGCTGTATATTACAGATAAAATTAATTATTTAAGACTTTGTCCAGAATTTATTTTAGTACAAAATGAGAAAATGAAAGAGAGAAAATAAGACAGAGAAATGTATTCTTAAAGTGCATATGAAGTGAAACAATTTGTTACTACAGTGGAAAGACCTTGCTAAAGGAGGAAAAACGGTGAAAAAACTTTGCCAAAATCTTTCCTGGTTCTTGAGATATTTACGATTAAAATTTTCATCTGATGACGTCTTGAGTGGTTCAAACAAATTTGCATTTTTTCAACATCAGCTGTCAATCCATAACATTTGGGTGTATTTTAGCTAAAGTTAGATTATTAATGTATCCGAGGCAGATGGATCATCAGTCCAAGTCTGGCTCAAACCCACCCAAATTTTATGGATTGGCAGCAGATTTTAGAAAAATGCAAATTTGTCGGAACCACTCATGATGTCATCAGATACAATTTTTAAATGTTGACATCTTGAGAACCAGAAATGATTTTAGCAAAATTATTTTCACCATTAATCCTTATTCAGCAAGGCCTATCCACTGAATTACTACAATTTTTCACTTCATATGGACTTTAAAACAATTGCTTAATTTATCCATTATTGATCAACCAGTGATATGGTTTTCATTTTAGTTCATTCTTTGAATCTACTGACTTAAAAATCCAGTACATCTTGAGAGATGTTTTCACCAATGCATCAGATGTGCCCCTTCAATCTACATGTCACTGGAAAGCTTATAAATTTCTTTAAATCAAATTAGATTTATTTAGTTTAAATCACATGCTACAATGTATTTTATAATACTTGCTATTAAGAATGGAATTCAAACTGTACACTGTAACCTTAAACCTAGGCTTAAATGTTTTCTGTATTTTTGTACATGGCTTTACGATTTTCTTTGTAAATAAGAACCTACTGCAAATTTATTTGAATAGTTTAAAATTTGAATCTTAGTATACATTATTGAATTATAGGTTCTTATACATTGGTTTTTACTGTATTTACCGTTTATAGCATTTATAGTGCCAATAGTTTTTTTTTGTCAAAAAATACTTTTCTAAAAAAATGTTTTGATTTGAGCAAAGCACAGCTCTTTTACAAATTTTAAAGCACTAAATAAATTGCCCAGTTGTGTGACGTAAAGTAAGGAACATGACCTCAATGTGACATAGATTAAGGAACTCTGCTCCTTGTGCAGTCTCAAACATGGAGAATCAAATACCAAAAGATACATCTGTGTAGCCTGTGTAGCAGCCATTTTTTAGGAGAGAGGCAAAGTGTCAAGCAAGGGGGCCGGGATGTTAAATGTGCAAGAAGAAATAAGACCTGGTGAGGGGGAGGAGGCCGGGGAGAGGGAGGATGAGGCTTTTTCTTCACTTGGGCAGTTGGCTCACTTGATTGACAATTTGCCTCTTCACCCCTAAAAAACAGCTGCTATGCAGGCTATATTGTGGTCTCCCTCTGTTTTAACTAAGTATTTTCATTATGATGCAATGTGACAGCAGTTTCTTAGCTCATGTCACAGTGAACCTGTTGCCCTTAACATCAGTGGCAGTTAAGGGTGAACAAAATTAATGTGCAGTTTTGAAAAAATGAAAGGTTATGGAAATTTTAAGGGAATGCTTATATAAGTGGGCACTTATTCAATTGGTGCTCCTTCATTTCATGGGGTTCTTATTCGATTGTTTGATTATTGCCATTTTCTTCCATTCAAAAGCCATTCGCCATGGTGACATGGGGCTGTTACTTTTCCTCAAACTATCTGAACTCGACGGTTGCACAAAACTGGATAAAAAAGAATGCCATGCAGGCCCCAGCAAGTCATGTTTACTGGAATGGTGATCTTACTGAAGGGCTGCTGGAGGCAGCTAGAGTTTTGACAGACCTCAAGGAGTCTCACCTTTGCCCTGCCAAAAACACTGTGAGTTTTCTATGGCATATAAATTATTATCTGTTGTAAATGGAACAAAAGCATAGTTATTTTTAAAGAAGAAAGTAGAGGTTTATATAAACTGTACAAAGGTTGTAGGTACAAGGGAGAGGGGTGAGAGAGAGAGAGAGAGAGGGGGGTGGGGGCATTCTCTCTTTTCCAACTTTGCTTCCCTTCAAGTAACAAGGCAAAGAAGTAGTTAATGGGGTGAAGTAGAGGTTTGTATAAGTTATAAGGTAGTAGTTTACCACCGCCTGGTTAGTCAAGTTAGTAAGGCGCCAGTCTGTCGTGCGGGAGGCCCGGGTTCGATTCCTGGTGCCGGCCCTTCACTCAGGGTCTTAAAATAACCGAGGAGAAGGTGCTGCCTTTGCTCTAACATCTGCAAACGGTTAGACCTTCGTGTCTTCTCGGATAAGGACGTTAAACCGTAGGTCCCGGGTGGCAAACCTTGAAGGGGACCTCGAGTCCTATTGTCTGTTCTCCCGTGACTCCTTGAGTCAAAATGTCATAAATAAAGGGGAGAGGGGTGGGAGAGAAAAAAGAAAACAAGGGGGGCCTTCTCTATTTTCAAACTTCACTTCTCTTTAAGTAGCTTGGGTAAGTAGAGGTTTTTGAAGGCAGTCAAGTGTTTCTGTGTGGGAAATGTTTTGTATCAAGAGTTGAGTCAGTGTTGGGTACTTTTAGAGTTTCACTCCAGTTAAGAGGTGTTTTCAAATCTCTCAGCACCAAACATGACAAATGTCGTGGTGGTGGCAAAAAAAATTAATATTTTGTGTGTGTTACATTTGTTTGTAAAGAGAAGTTTAAAATGAAAAGGTTGAGGTAAATGTTGTGAAACTCACGCTAGTTATTAGTTAAGATTTAAACTCAGGGGTCCCACTCCACTTTTTTATGACGCAAAAGAAATCCCGGCTAAATTTGGCAATCCAAAACAACCCCAGCATAATTGGCAGACCAAAGAAAATCCTGCGAGCCCCTGTCAAAATAAGTTGAGTGGGGCCACTGGATTTTAGCCCTCGATTGCTGTGAGGCCATCACAAGTTACACTATTCTTGCTCTCTTCCACAGTCCGTTGTATCTTCTGTTCTTGTGGTCAGCAAAAAGAAACCAAATCACCGCCATTCTTCTACAAAAGCGAGTGCGGATGATGCATCGTGGAACAATGGCCACGTTCTTGTGATTGTAGCCAGTCAAGATAACAGCACGGATAGAGAAAAGTTCGACTCGGTGAATGCAGCCTGGGCTCTAGGGAGTGTGGTCTTTCTTTGCATGATTCTCTTAGTTGTAATGGCTTACACCAAGCCGTGGGAGCAGAGACAGTATTGGTGGAGAACAGAAATGTACGACAGTAACACAAAGTTTAGTCTGTTAAAGAGTAAGAGGTACCCTGTAAAGATGGAATGGCGTGGAAAATCGCGCAACAAAAGTTTAGCAGCCACGCAGTCCAGACCGCTCCTGGGGTCGATCCCTGAAGAAATGGACAGCATGGATGACGATGTTTAGAATTTTTTTTAAATCCTTCTTTCCAAAGAGTATTTAGTATAATTTTATGTCATGTTGCTCGCCTTAATACCAAGGTGGCACTCATGATCTTTTATTACCGCCGGCGGGCCTCTTAAAAACTAGCATATTATGGTCGGTTAAACTGTTACCAACTGATAAACTAATATTCTCAAAAGAATTTTAACATAACTTTTTTTTCAAAAAAAGACAGTAAATTATGAAAAAAAAATGAGGGCTTCAAGTCCTAGAAGGTAAACCTGCGTTCGTATGATGTACTTTAAAGTCCACAACGTTTAGAGTTTTTCGGTACTTGTTATCTGGATCCACGCTGCGTACTTACAACTTATGGAATGTTTTATTTTTGCGACTGTCACTTATAAACATTACCTGTTGTTTATACTAATATGGCCGGCCTAGTTCGACACCAGACAATGTTTTAGAATTTTAAAAAAAGTTTGATGTTACTAGTTTTTATGTTACAAATGAGGAGAAGCTGACCTCAATTTTTTGGGGGAGAAGGGTGCGGGAGGGGAGGGGGGGGGTTGTGTAAATATTTTAATCTGTAAATTGGAACTCGTTTGAAATAAAATGAGTGAAGTGGGTAGAAATTGCTGTTGTGTTGACTAGACGGAGTAACTGTGGTTGCAGTGTTTCGAACTTACATACAAATCTCTATTTTATTTCGATTCTGCTGTACCTAGTACAAGCCTAGACTGCATAACGGTCACTTTTTCGCCGGAAGATCGAAAATTCAAGATTTATGGGAGACTGGAAGAGGAAATGGACCCGGACGGTTGCAAAAAGGAATGGGGCGAGGGGCGGAAAGAGGGGACAGTCGCCTCTTCATGCTTCAGATCCGCTCTGGAACTTTTCGTTCCTCAGGAATTCCCATTGCTTCGTTTTGTTTTTGTCTAAAATTTTAAGATATATTTGTGCCTCAGAGAGAGTAATAACTAATACGTATATTGAAAAGGTCCTTCAGATATTTGACATAAATATCAACATTTGGGATAATTATAAAGCAGTGACTGTAACATACTACAGAGACTTAGAACGTTACATCGCCAACTGTAATGATTGTTTAGTTGCATCAGGAGCCCACCAGGTTACATGAACATTTACTGTGGGAGTTCTGATGAAGAGCGACCCGATAAATCATGATCGATCGTAAGTAAACGCTTGCTCTTCCCCAACCCCCTCCCCTCCGGCCCAAACCTCGGGTAGTGTCAGAGCTGGTGGAGATTCAAAGGATATCCCGTCAATCTTTCGGCACTTCATGGATTGGTGTAAGGTTTCTTAACAAACTCTGTACCACGGATAATTCAAAACCTTAGCTCGGCTCCGTCAACGTTGCGTTGACTCCACCATGCCTAACTGGCTCGTGGCTGACACACACCAGGTAAGAGAAGTGGGCGTCCGGATGCAGTAGGATGGAACACTTAGATGAGTTTGGGAGTTGAAAAACGACCCCCGTAGCGCCAATTTCCCTGTCGTCAGTGAACAGTCCAAATAACTGCCTCTTCCATTTCCACTCAGTGAACAAAAAAATACCACGGCGTAAAGGTTTTCGACCCCAAAAACACTGCACAACATCGATTTTCAAAAAGGCAATGGAAAACATCTCGTTTTGCTTTTGCACCCCCTAAAAAAATTCTAAAATAATCTTGATTTTTCACTGAAAGTCCTTAAAACGTATCAAACGGCCGATTTACAATGAACATCCTTACCCTACCCCACCCGAGGAAGTAACCCCCCCCTCCCCCTTCCGGGAGTGCAAATAGCACACAGAAGAATCTGACTGTTCTCCATGAGTTGTGTGAGATTCTACAATACGGGACAACCCAACTTATTACTTAACATCAACTTTGTCGTCTGAAACCCAGCTAGGTCGTGTGGAGGCCACTTGCATATTTTAACGACGAGGGATCCGATGCGATATAGGTTGACGACATAGTTCGTCTAGTTTACTCCACTGCAAAACGTACTTTTTTGCTTTATAATACATTGCTAACCCAAGAATTCTTGGCGTCGTCCACAGACCCAAAAGAAATCCCTGTGGCCAATTTTCAGATACAAATATATCATGCCCCCCCAATACCGTAATATGTGACTGGGGACCCTGGACCGTCGGCAGACGCTCAAGTCGCCAGCCAGCCGCACACCACCCGACTCAAAATCCAAGACTATAAACTTTTAAGTTTTTCACCAAGTGAATGTGTTTAGCTCCCAACGCAGTTGACAGATTTTTTTAGAAATAAAAAACCTGGTTTCTGATAGCCATATGGATCAACCTTAGCTGGCCTTTGCTGCTTTCCAGCGTTTACGATTTCGCCGCTATATTTAACATCTTTTTGCTGATCAATCGATCCAGCTTTTGTGGCGTCTATCATTGAAACAAAAGTTAATTGGTTCGTGAGAAGAATGTCATCTCTAAAATTGTCGGTATCTTTTGAGTGAATGAGCTAAAGCTATTATTCATGTGTAACATATTAGGTGTAACTGTCTGGAGTAGCATCCGGGGCTATGAACACTGACACGAAAGTTAATCTGATTTCAAATATGCCTTTTAAACCTGCCTTTGCACTTCTTTTGTGCAGTTGTGCTTTTATGATTTGTGCTGTGACTGCCACAGAAAAACTCAAAATTGAAACGATCAAGAACCCCGTAAGTTGTGTCGATGGTCGCGCGCGGAACGGAGATTACTTGTCTTTCCACTACACCGGCCGCTTAAAGTCCAACGGAATTATCTTCGCCACTAGCCTCCCGCATCCCGATCCTAAAGTGCCGGTCTACCAGGGGCCGTACCGCTTTACTTTGGGTAGAAAGCAGGTTATTCAAGGTTATGAGATCGGGATGCAGGGGATGTGTGTTGGGGAAATTCGCAGATTTACAATGCCGCCTCACCTGGGTAAGAACAATGTTTACTAACTGATCTCAGTATTGGTATTCATTAGTCAAAAACTGAGATGTACTAACTCTGCTGCAAGTAATGCATGCTTAGTTAACACATCCAAGCACAAAAAGTCGTGTTTTTAAATCCAGCTTTTAGTTTTTTAGTTTTATTACTCTTAGAATTGAACCGCCACGTGTACACTTCACATTGTCACGCAATCCAGTAGGGGTTATCGGTCGAGTGACAAAGAAGATTTTTGTGGCACAGTTTTCGCTCTGCAGCAAATGAGGTTACTCGCGGATATATGCCTGATTTCAATGGAAAAAAAAACAAAATCAAGCTTTGTAGTTTCGGTGTCCACATACACAGATCTCAAAATCTTTTTGTGCTCTGATCATAAAACATTGTAAAAGTCTTTAAGGATAACAGAGAATACTTTGTACGACTTCATTTAGAATGTCCTCGAAAATTTTTTTTTAATCAGTTTTATCGTTAAATGCTACGATAAAGATTTGATTCCGCTCAAACTTCCGTGAGTCATTTGCAAATTATGAAAAAACCCGTAATCGTATAACTTATGACCGAATTCAATAAGCAACAAAGTATAGAACACGTTCGGGAGAAAAACGTTACATCAGCTGTCAGCAGTGACCGCGTGCTCAACAGAAATGAGTGAGCTTGCGGCTGATTTTCATCGATTTCTTGACTCGCTATGAAGAATACTCGATACTGAGTAAACACAAAGTAGTCTGCACCGTCCCAGAACACTCTATGAATAACATACTTTGTGAAATTAAAGGCATATGGAACTGACCCATGAATATAAGGCAAAAGTTATTTTATATCCCTTTCCAAGATGTTTAAAAAAAGTCCTGAGTTGTTTAACGTTAACAATATTGATTTTCCCACGATGTGTCACAGAAAAATTCTCCCCTTCCCATACCCCTACCCCCAAACGTAAAGCTGACGTTTCTTTTGGGAAAAATCGATGTAACACATCCCAACAGAATGACGTCAGGTCAGGCATACTTCGCCTCAATACACCAATATGGTGCCAGAAGATAATGAAAAAAAAGACGATTGTGGAACACCAATAACTGGAACTCTAGCAGTTACGGATGTTTTAAATTTGATTCTGCTCGGACTGGGGTCATCTTGTTGGGGTTCTGGACGAGGTGGGGGGGGGGGGGGAGGGGAGCTTTTAGCGACAAAAATTTGATATTCCGCAAGCTGTATCTAGACGTATTTTCGTCTCTCGGCCCCAAAAAAAAGACGTAGTACGACATTGGGAGGAATATTCTTCAAAATGAGATGTCTATGATGAAGTTGCTGTAGGGCGGGCGTAAATACAACTTTCAAGAAATGATCGAATTCTAGACCAGGCCCAGCGGAACCGGTCCGGTTGGTCCGGCCATAACCGGACCAATTTGAACATGTTGGTATTTTTCCTATTTTACTAAATTTTTTCATCAAAAGTAAGTGTATACAACAAAAAGGCGGCATTTTCTAACAAATAGCGACAAATTGCGGCTGCTTCATCAGATAGAATTTCCATTGTAACTGTTGATTCTGTTTTTTGGGGTTAATTCTCTCTTTAATAAAAATAGGCCAAATGTGCAAGATAAGACCCCCCCCACCCCTAGATTATTCGCGTTTGGCGCTCGATATCAACTCTCAACTGCTACTGCCGGGCCTGTTCTAACTAGTTATCCATAGGAACAGTGTGTCTGATATATCTTTAAAATCTTCTTACAGCTTATGGAGATCGCGGTGATGGAGGCATGATCCCTCCTGGTGCAACCCTTATCTTTGATGTTGAGTTGATGAGCCTTGAACGGCCAGGGGGGCCAAAGGCCCAAAATTCCAAGATATTTTCACAGATGGACACAGACAGAGACATGAAGATATCTAGGCAGGAAATGATGGAATATTTCAGGAAGTTTGGCCGTCGTCCGGATGACATCACGGAGGAACTGGAACTGAGAGCCAGGACACTTTTTGAAAAAGAGGACAAGGACAAAGATGGATTCATTTCATTAGAAGATTTAAAACTATCGAAGCATTCTAATGAAGAACTGTAATGCTATGAACGCTTGTTGACAGCTTGTACTATTAAATCAGAATAGACGCTTCTTTTTATCAGAACTTGTAAATTTGGCCGAGGCTCATTGTTCTAAATTTTTTGCGATTTGAGCCTCAAATTGTTCTTAACTTGTTCTTATTAAGTCTAAGGTATTGTATTACGCCCATTGGAAGACAAACTGATTATAAGGAACTAACTTCGGGGCAATTAAACGTGTACAGCATATAATTTGAAGCAATGAGTGATTAAAAGAGAAAATCTGCTAATTATTTCCGTATTGTTAAGTGATAAGAAGACTCCTAAAGTAATGGTTCAAATGGTGTCAAACAACTTTCATTATAGCTTTACTGCATAAAATAGAAAGCACTTATCCGGCGGATAGCTTATCCAGGCCTCGTGCAACCGGGCCCAGGCCTGAAAATATGATAGCCGGGATCAGGATCAATTGGGTCGATCATTTCCGTATTGCTAAGTTAATGGTCGAGGCTTGGAAAGGCTTTTAAAAAAATTAGCTATTGCGCTCAAGATGAATCTCACTGTTCTTGAAAAGTTGTTCATATAGAAAAAAGCGTGTACTCAATTTTTTGCTGAAAAATAATGTACATGCCGAAAGTTGTTTTAAGGCGGTTTTGTGTAGTCATACATATGTATCAGTAGTTGCAACGCAGTCGAACCGGGAAGGGGACGGGGGGGGGGGGGGGGG